>NNCF01128621.1:244504-540745 GCA_002313205.1 Laupala kohalensis
ATAGGTATACATATTTTTTCATTGAGACCATGAAAATTTTTTCGATAAATAGTGTTGAATATTTTTTGAAAATTTACTGGGTACATAGGTATATATAATTTTTGTTTGGGACCATAAAAATATTTTAAATTTTTCTTGGTACTCATAGGTATATATAAATCTTTTGTTTGGAACCATAAAAAAATTCAAATGGTTCGAAAAATTTTTGGAACAGGTATATTTTTTGTTTGTGACCAAAAAAATTTCATAATTTGAAAAAAAATTTAAAAAAATTGTGTACATGTGTATATATTTTTTGTTTGGGACCAAAAACGTTTTATGAATTTTTTTTGTAAATTTTCTAGGTACATTGTTATATATTTTTTTCCGATTGGGACCATAAAAAATTTTCAAAATTTTGTCGGAAAAAATTTTTCGAAAATTTTTTGAATTTTTTTTGGGTATATAGGTGGCAACTCAAAACACAATAAACCAGCTAGAAGACATCACTCGAACTGCACCAGCAACCTCCCTGGATAACAGTTTTTTTCACAAGAGTGAATTGAAGAATCAATAAAGAACGCTACCTATTGTTGAAGAAATAATCTGATATGAGCTTCTAAAAAAGATTTCATTGTCATGAAGTTTTTTTGAGCTATGCTAATAATGAGTTGAGATTAAGATGCAAATTCACACTATTTGTAATGTGAATTTTAATAAAGTTTCAATAACAAAATTGACCAAAAAGCGAAAGATACAATACGTATTTTTGTCGTTTTCTCGTTCTCTGGTGGACAGCCGAATTTGACTTGACAAATGAAATTGTCGGCAACGTTTTTCATTTGTCTGCAGAAAATATATTTAGCGTAGCGCTGTGGTAGAATTTTGAACTACCTTGCCTTTCGCTCGCTTGCTATTGCGTGGGAGAGCGAAACTAGATCTGATCGCTAGTTCAACCTGGTGGTGTAATTTTGAATTAGCTGATTGCGACGGTGACGGGGTGTTGCGTGTCTCAATGCTGCATGGTTCCTCGCAGCACACTGAATTTTATTTATTGCCAATCTCAATTTTGCAGAACTGCGCGTGCGCAGGACACACTTGAAGGCAAGAGTTGACTGATCGCTTCAGGTGCTCTCAATCCGCTACCTGCACGATCGTTTTCAACCATTTATTTGTTTTTTTTTCGAACATAACATGGGGCCGGCGGCGGAAGTTCGAAGCCTTGACCAAGAACCGACGAAAACATAGGTTGTTAGAGAAATTAGTAATTCAAGTAATTTCGGGATGCGAAGGGAAGACGTTGATATATTCAGAATATAATTAAGAGTTTATGCACTGATAATGTGTTGTCAACGACCTCAAGGTCTGACGTTCTGGCATCAGCGAAACGTGCGCTAAAGTGAGCAGGAAGGGAGGAAGGAAAGAAGGAAGGTAGAGAATTTTTGCTTTCCTGTATGAACTGACCTACATAAGATATTGGCTCGAAGTTAAGGGATGTTGAGATTGTTATAATTGCCCTACTTTAAGGGAATTTTAATTACACAGAATTAACTAAATGGCAATTACTTAGAGTGATTTTATTTTACTCAGAAGTCCACCTGCCTTCGGAGATTTTTCAACTATTTTAGAAATGTCAGTTTGTTTAGTTCTGGGAGAATAATATTTCTCTGGCATTAATTAAGGGTGAAATTAACAATGAGTAAAGTAATTTCCTTTATTTTGTAAAGGCCTTTTCCAGACAGAAACCGTTTCAGAGCTTGTGTTGTGTGATAATTATAATTGAATGAACGCGTTTTTTCATCACGCGGAGTTAGGTGGTTTTGTAACCTTTCATATCTGATCGAGTGCTTTTCTCAGCGGTACTACATTATACATAAACTGTTGATTTTAAGATTTAGAACTTGAATATCTTAAGGGAATTTTTGAAGATACAGAAGTTAAAAATTCTTAATCTGAAGTTATCATATTGACCCGAAGTCCGCCTGCCTTCGAGCGCCTTTGACTATTGTAAAATTGGCTAATTGATTTTTCTTGGGGATATAATGTACAGTAATTTTCTACTCCTTTGGTAGCAAACAAACCCTTTGAATGGTACGAGTATATATTCCTTTTGCGGTTTTGACCTGTATTGTGCGGATTAATCCGTTTTGATCTGGAAAAGTCATAACAACCCTAGCTATTTTCCATTCAAAGGGCACGGGAGAGTCTTTCAAAATAACTATGTCATTTTCTGAAGGGGGTTTGGATACTGTTTGCCATTTTGATCTACTTGGCAAGTAGTCACCAGACCAACGCTTCCACAAATAATTTAAATGGTTTTTACAGCCATGTATCGTTGCACTGGATTTTGACATTTTATGTCATCTTGGGTGAAAGGTAAATTTATTAAGGGGAGACCTGTTATCAGGTGTTGTGGAGTTATAACTTCGACGTCATCATCATTTGTAGGACTGGTGATCAACGGACTTTAGGCAGGTTTCGATTGTGGATAGCAAGGTACGTAGTTCTAGGAAGGATATTACATTTTGCCCCAAGGTTCGTCCCAAATTATATTTCAAAGATTTGTCAGCTGCCTCGACGAGGCTGTTTCTATGCGGGCTGTATGGAGGGGAGAAAATTCACTGAGTATTGTGGTTACTTAACATTGATTCGATTTCTTCTCGATTTTCTTTCCTTGAGATGAAGCTTAGAAATTCTGAGAAGTCTCTACTAGTTTTGACAAAGGTTTTAGCATTGTCAGACATGGTTGTTTTAGGAACCTGGTAAGACATGCGATGAAGTGTTTGGTATTGAGAGATTCAACTAAGTTCAAACACACTGCCTTTGTAGAACGACAAACAAAAACAGATATATAGGCCTTTACAACAGCCTTTGATCGGGGTAAACCCATACGAACGTTTAATGGTTCTGTTAAGTCCACTGAAACATGAGAAAAAGGTGAAGATGGTGTGACCCGAGTTGCTGATAATTCAACCATTAATTGTTGGGCTGTTTGCCTTTTTAATTAAACGCAGGTTAAACAACGATTTGTTATTCTCCTTACTAGTTTGTTCAACGATATTATCCAAAACTTGGATTTTATGGCAGAACTCGGCAACTGTGAGCCTGCGTGTAGATATCTCAAGTGATAAGCTTCTGCAATTAATTCATACAAATGATTATTACATGTTAGTATTATAGGATGTTTCTCTCCAAATGGCAGATGAGAATTTTGTAACCTTCCCCCGACTCTTATCAAACCTTGACCATCAATAAAAGGAAATAACTCAATTAATTTACTACCCTTTGGCAGTTCCTTTTCAGACTTAATACAAACAAACTTAATATTGGAAATTACGGAAAAGGAAACAAACTTAATATTGGAAATTACCGACCAATATCTCTACTACCCACTTTCTCAAAAATTCTAGAAAAATTATTCTATAAGAGTTTCTAGATTTTTTATCAAAAAATAACATTCTCTCTGATGATCAACACGGTTTTAGAAAATCCTTTTCCACTACAAGCGCCATATTTTCCTTCTTAAACGATGCAATTACATCTCTTGACCGTGGAGAAAATCCTCAGGGTGTTTTTCTTGACTTATCCAAAGCTTTCGATCTCATCATCACGAAATTCTCCTTTCCAAATTGCATTCTTTAGGCATTCGTGGACTTCCACATCAATGGCTAACTTCTTATTTAAAGGATAGATATCAACAGGTAGAAATATCCTATACTAAAAATAAAATACTTGAGCGTTGTCTTTCAGAAACAAAGCCACTTACTTGCGGAGTACCCCAAGGATCAATTCTCGGCCCTATACTCTTTTTATTGTATGTGAACGACATGTCATCATCCACATCAGATTGCAAAATGGTTCTTTTTGCTGATGACACTAATTTACTATGTAAACACGCCAATGCTCAAAAAGTTTTGTCTAACCTTTCGACTTGGTTCCATGCAAATCGTCTCATTGTAAACACTGACAAAACAGTGTCTATGTCATTTCACAATAGTATCACAAAATCTTTACCCCAGGTTTCTCTTTCTTTAAACGGAACACAATTAAAAACTGTTACGAATACAAAATTCTTAGGTCTCCATATTCAAGACAACCTCAAATGGAATTGTCACATTGACAATCTTAATTCCCAATTAAGCAAATTGTGTTACGCATTCCGAATCTTAGTTAACGCAGTTAGTCCACGTATTTCCCGTTGCGTATATTTTGCAAACGTTTACTCCCATTTACGTTACGGCATTACCTTCTGGGGTAATTCCGGTCAGAGTATTCAAACTTTCAGAATTCAGAAGAGGATAGTTCGGATAATTTGTAAATCTCACCCCCGAAACTCTTGTAAACCTTTATTCAAGGAATTAAATATCTTAACACTTCCCTGCATTTATATTTATGAAACGGTCGTGTTTGTTAAGACCGAAATCCTGAAGTGCCACCCTTTCTTTATACGAAACAGTCTCGTTCACGAACACTATACACGCAATAGTAGTAATATTCAATGCCCTAGAGTGCCAACCACTCTTTGCCAAAAAGGACCTTATCATTCGGGAATCGTTCTATATAATTCCCTGCCCAAGAATATAAAAGATATTATGAAATTGAATATCTTCAAATCCGCGGTTAAAAACTACCTCCTGCACCAGTGCTTCTACACTGTAAAAGAATTTATTGATTTTAACAAAAGTTAAATTCGTCTTGTGCTTTATCACGCCATTGCTGTAGTACTTTTTAAACAACTTATAACAATTTCAAAAACTATTTTCTTGCATGATTGTGTTGTCTTATGGCTCATATTAATTTAGTTTTATGTGTACTCAACATTGGCACGTTTGTGTACATAAATTCTGTAGCCCCATCCTGGCCCGGGTTTTTCTCCGGTTTTCCTTCGGGTAGAGGCGGATTTATCATACAGGTTCTCTAGGCTTTGTCTAGGGGCGGGTCTATTGTAACAATAAATCGTGAATTTAGTGTTATTTCAATTTTTAAGCACTATACTCAGAATAATCTATAGTTCGATAATAACTTACATGTAATTTTTTGCTTAAAATTACAAACATATTGACATTCTATTAGTATTATAACTCGCAGCTAACTTTTTATCTTATCTAGGAATTTTTGCTGAATTTTTTGAATCCGCCTCTGCCTTAGGGCCCTTGATCGGAATTGATGGGATGGTCCCTTGCTTGCTTCCGGAGAGTAAATTAGTTTTTTTTCCTCCACGTGGTCATACGCAGTTTGTACTGTTTTTTGACAATAAATTTATTTATTTATTTAAGACTTCAACGCCTTTATTTCAATATGAAATATATGGAGTTGAACCTCCTCAACTATTAGCTTCAGCGATTGATCCAACAGTGTGACTGATAAGGGATCTGTGTTTTTTGGCCTCGTTTGTTATTGTAGCTCTGCAGTTCTGAATGAATCGCAGGCAGTAAGCAGTAGTTCTAATGAGAAAATTGTACTTTGAGAATCGTGCTATCACTTTAATTAAGTAATATTCGTTTTCCTTTCTCTCGACGACTTCATTTACAATAGTATGAGGGGGCAGAATACTTTCTGATAAGGTTTTTGAATTTATTTCATTTGATATAAAATGAACATGGCCGATTTCTTTTCCCAGATTATCAGGACCATGTCGCCATAATACTGAGTCGTTCAGAGTAGATACAGACATTCCATGGGTTAAAAGATCCGCTGGATTCTCACAACCTTTCACATGCGACCAAACCACATCTCTAGACAAGTTTCTAATGATTTGAATTCGATGAGACACAAAGGGCTCAGTTTTTGAATTTTCATTTTTTATCCAGGACAAGACAATGGTACTGTCCGTGTAAAGATGAATATTTTTAAACAGGATTGGCAGATTGGTTCTTACTCTGTCGACAAGTTTAACAAGTAGCACTGCTCCACACAACTCCAGCTTTGGGATTGTCAAATTTTGAGCGCAGGGGGCTACTCTAGTTTTAGAACACAATAAGTTGCTTGTGTTAGTGCTTTCATTTTTTAAAATGATGTAAATGACACAACCATGCGCTGTAGGACCTGCGTCAGTGTAACAATGCAAGGTGACACAACGAGGAACAATCACGTGGAATAATACAACGAGGAAAAATCACATCTGGAATGAACATCAACTCTTCTGACAATTCTTCCCACTCTTTCTGAAGCTCTTTTTCGGTAGGAACATCCCACGGTAACTTAGCCTTCCACAGCTTTTGAATGAACAATTTGAATCGTATCGTTACTGGACTTAAAAAGACCATTTGGATCGAAAATCATGCTGACAACACTCAAAATCTTGAAAAATTACTTGAAAAAGTTTCTGACAATCAAATACTGACAATAATCAAAAAGTACTTGAAAAAGTTTCAAAAAATTTTCGAAAATTTTTTTTTGAAATTTTTTTGAAACTTTTTCAAGAATTTTTTGATTGTTGTCAGAAACTATATACCTAAGAACAAAAATTTTACAAAAAAATATTTTAAAAAATTCGTGAAATTTTATTGGTTCTTTGGTATATATTTTTTTCGATTGAGACCATGCAAAATTTTCAAAAAATTTTCGAAAAAATTCTTTAAATTTTTTTGAAATTTTGGTATTGGGTATATATAATTTTCTATCGCGACCATAAAAAATTTTGAAAAATAATTTAGAAAAACAAAAATGTTTGAAACTTTTTTTAAAAAATCTTATGATACTTAGGTATAAATATTTTTCGATTGGAACCATAAAAAATTCTTTAGAAAAAAGTTTTGAATTTTGTTGGTACTTGGGTATATATATTTTTCCATTGGGACCATACAATTTTAATTTTACCCGAAAAAATTATTTGAAAAACTTTTGGGTACTTAGGTATAAATATTTTTCGATTGGAACCATAAAAAATTTCAAAATATTTTGATTAATTTTGGGGTACTCAAGTATATATATTTTTCGATCGGGACCTCAAAAAATTAAAAAAAAAAAATTAGGACATGGGTGTGTGTATATATAGACGTGAAGGAATATTATAATAATAATAATTTTAACAACAATTAAATAAAATTATTAACAAATTTAATGATCAAATTTATAAACAATTCGTGGTCCCTGTTCGTGCGCCACTTGAGACGTACGACTATTAATGAGTCTCAAATAAATTTACAAACAGGATCAATTAATTGGTTAATTAATTAACCTTTAATTAAATATTCCTAATGACCTAAATAGTAGGGACTTGAATCCTCACTCCTATGGGAACACCGTAGAATAAAAATACAACAATCTGGTATTCAAATGTTATCAACTACTAAAAAAATACTTGTTAGATTGACATACACAATTATTCACTGATCACTGATTAACAATACATAAGACTTTTGAGAGAACTACACATTATATCGCCTACAGCGCTACGGATCTCTTACTCCGTCATGGATTGGTACTCACCAAACTTCAGCGTGCGTGGAAGGTCATTGATCTTACAACACTTCAATACTTTTACTACACTTAAGCACTTGGCCTGACAACACTATTCACAATTTAAATGACCTTAGCAACATATTACATTCTTTTACTCTTTTTACACTTGTGAATGATAGTCTCCTTGGAAATTATCAAGTTGTTTCAGTGATTCATTGGGTGGATGTTGAATACTCTACTTCGACTCCCGCTCAGCAAAATACTCTACCTCCTAGCTCCTTCGACGCGCTGACATCTCATTTCTCTGCTATCGCGAACTGTTCCAGTGTTGTTCCTTTCTCCGCTAATCACCCTGAGATTATCTTTACTACTCGTTCATTGCAACATTTATTTATATCCTCGTGGCCACTTGATTGCTTGAAAATAATTGCCATCTGGCTTAAATGAGAGTGATTTCACGATATTTATTCTACGCAAGAACGCTGCCTTGTATCGGCACACAATTGTTCAACATGATTGTTTGGCGGCTGATTTAACACTGACTTTGATGATTTATGTTCGCTGAAATCTACTTACTGCGTGATCGATGTCCTGTCGTATCACGAACTTGTTTCGAAATGTTCTGCTGATTCACTGTCACTGATCATTGAGTATAATTTTGATGATGCAATTTATCACTTCACGTATGACTCACTTGCTGCCTAGCTAGCTTTCCTCGCGAATCGAATGTACTCAAGTCCGCGTACTATTATTTTGCTAGCAAAAATATCAGTTTCTAAGTTTCGGAATGTTCAGTTAAATTTTCGCACTCTTGGAAACGAATTGTGTATCACTCCGAACTAAATACTCTTCAAGATTCGAACTTTGTTTCGAATGATGTTGAGAATTTTAACTTGAACAAGACATGTTGAAAATTTGAACTCGTCAGAATGATAACATCTTGTAAATGTCAACTCGAAAGAACATCTAGAATCCCTATGATGTGTTGAAAATTTTAACTCGAAAGCAGAACTTCAAAATTTTAACTCGAACCGAAGAAAATTGATTGATTTATGATCATTCCTCGATTCCTCAGTCATGGATGGATGGATTCGTTCCTCTCGAAAGCTCGCTCTTTTATCGAAAAACTTCCTCACGTGACATCCCCCTTCTTAACATTTTATTTTTCCTGTGTGCATCGTCTGCACTTCCCCCTACTACTATTTTGATTGGTATTTTTTCATGGAAACCTTCTAGAAATTTCGAGTTGCCAATACGCGCTTCACGCTCCTCCCCTTCCGTCTCCTGATTCGTGGATGTTATTTTGCGTCTTTCGAAGACTCAGCTCACCTGTTCAATTAGGTCATGCTCTCCATTTTGTATTTTCAAACAATAGCTTTCTCGTAGCTTCTGCGTAGTTGCATATCCCATTCTTTTCCCCGAGCCAAAGTTTTATGATTTAATGACGCTCCAGCGCGGCTCCCTTGAAAATGTGCAACCACTTCTTTGTGACTCACGCTGGGACCAGCCCTCAGCATCCTACGCGCCCAGAGAACTATAGTTATACGACTCTTTTAGAATTGTTTTGCGGTAGTCTGCCGCGACCCTTCAAATATTATTTTCTTCGAACTTTCGCATCCCTCTACGGAAGATGTCCCCAGAGATGCTCTGCGACGGTTCACTCCCTGGTTATTTCTAAAGATGGGTTTTATTAGGACCTTCCTTAACCTTTTTTTATTCTTTTTGCCGCCATGCTGCCGCAAAATCCTTGTTCGTTTGAACTAAACAATTTATTAGTGCACTGGGAAAATAATATTCTCTGAGAGCCATCCATCACTGGGCTCTTTTGGAAAAGATTTTAACCATTTTACTTTCAAAGGTTCGCGCTCCTAAATGTTGCTTCCTACTTGCGCATGTGGTTTCTACTTGTGTGGGAAGTGCCAGTGCCTCTTTCGTTTTTAACAATTGTAGCCGCTTTATTACTCTTTTGTCGCAAACAATTTCTAAAGATCTTTGTTACTTTTAGGAAAAATATTCTCTCTCGCATGTCTTGGAAATGTTATTTCTAAACTTGCTGGCTAGGTTTTCTGAAGAATATATTTTATAAATTTGAGAATGATTAAATAATTCAATTATTTAATCTACGGTCTCAATATATATCTTTCGATTGGAACCATAGAATATTAAAAAATATTTTTTGAAAATAATTATTTGAAAAAAAATCAAACTTTTTGGATACTTAGCCATATTTTTTTTGACTGGGGCCATAAAGAATATTCAATTTTTTTTAAAAAGTTGTTTTTAATTTGTTTGATACTTCGTTAAAAAGATTCGCTTTTTGTCTGTAAAAAGGAAGTGTCATAAATCCTGAAGTATATTCCCTTACACCTTCTCTGACAACATGAATAATGAGACTTAATAATGTGGCACATATTAAATGTCTTATATTTTTCGATAAAGAACAATAGAAATTTAAAAACATTTCGAAAACAAAATTACGCATTTGGAATTTGGGTACTGACGTATATATTTATCGTTTAGGACGATAAAAAAATTCACAATTTTTTTTTAATTTTTGAAAATTTGTTGGATGCTTAGGTATATATATTTTTCGATTGGGACAATAGAAAATTTTTGAAATTTTTTTTTGAAAACAAAAATTAAATTTTTTTGGATACATCGGTATATATTTTTTTCGAATGGAACCATAAAAAAGTTTTAAATTTTTTTTCGAAAATGTTTAAGTTCTTTTGGTACCTAGGTATATATATTCTTTGATTAAACACATAAAATTATACTTCGTTAAAATGATTCGCTTTTAGTTTGTGAAAGGAAAAAGTGTTTTAAATACCGAAGTTTATAACCTTACGTTTTATCTGACGAGAAGGATAGTGAGACTTGATAACATGGTACATGTTGAATGTCTTAGATAACGATATTTTTTGATTAAGAACAAAAGAAATTTAAAATCATTTCAAAAAATTAATGACGCATTTCCAATTAGTGTACTGAGGTATGTGTGTGTATATATATTCCGTTTAGCATGTTAAAAAAATTTCAAATGTTAAAAAAAAACTTTTTCGAAACAATTTTTTGAAAATATTTTGGGTACATAGGTATATATATTTTTCGATTCGGACCATAAAAAATTTAAAATATTTTTCGGTAAGTTTTTTTATTTAACAAAATTAAATACTCAGGTATATTTTTTTCAATTGGGACCATAAAAAATTTCAAAATTTTTATCGAAAAAAATTTTTAAAATATTTTTGGGTACATACGTATATTTTTCGAATGGAACTATAAAATATACATCTGGAATGAATATATTCTTTGATTAAACACACAAAAATATACTTCGTAAAAAAGACTCGCTTTAGTTTGCAAAAGGAAAAATGTTTTAAAGACCGAAGTCCATTCCCTTACGTTTTAACTGAAGACGTGGATAGTGAGACTTAACAATATGGTACATGTTGAATGTCTTAGATAACTATATTTTTCGATTAAGAACAAAAGAAAAAATTTTTAGAAAAATTAAATAACTCATTTCCAATTTGGGTACAGAGGTATATATATTTTTCGATTAGAACCATAAAAAATTTCAAAATATTTTTGGAAAAAAAAATTTTGAAGAATTTTTTTTCAAAAATGTTAGGGTACTTTGGTATGTATATTTTCCGATTGGGACTATAAAAAATCATCAAAATGTTTTGGAAAATTTGTTGAAATTTTTTTGGGTACTTAAGTATATATATTTTTCGATTAAGGCCATAAAAATTTCAAAACATTTGTCAAGAAAGTTTTTTTTTTTTGTGTCTAGGTATATATTTTTTGATTAAACACATAAAAATATACTTTGTTAAAAAGATTTGCTTGTAGTCTGTAAAAGGAAAAAGTGGTTAAATACCAAAACCTTTTCCTGAACGTTTTATCTGATAAGATGACGACTTAATAATATGGTAGATGTTGAATGTCCTATATAAGTATATTTTTTGATTAAGAACAAAAGAAATTTAAAAACATTTCAAAAATTAAACTGAAAAGTGTTTAAAAACATAATCAAATATTTTAATTTTTTCTAATATTTACAAAATATTAATGTTGGGATCTTACTTTACTTGTTACTTTGTCCAGGTCTTCTAAATGCTTCCTACTGTCTGAGAAAAAGGTGAAACATGGGAAAAATTAATAAAAATTTGAAAGAAACTTCAATTCTAAGAAAAATTCACAAAAAATTTTAAATGCATTTTCGGAGGTTTGGGAATAGGCGCAAAAAATATTTTGGTACAATTTTCAATATTTGTCTTGGTTAAATATCAATTTTAATACATTTGACTTAATCAGTATTCATTGGAATAACATTAGGGGTTCCTGAGAGTGCATTGCAACTCATGTTGCTCGTGAATTAGAAGAAAACACATACGACTCGCACATCATGACCTCGTGTTATAATACCACTTCACCTGTTAAGATGTCCAGGTCTTCTAGATGCTTCTGACAGACAGAGAACAAGATGAAATACCTCTTTGACTTATAACATTTGGTATATGATTGTAACTTTTTATTATATATAGAAATGAATATGATATAATAACAGTAACTCAAATGTACTCGAGTCTGGGTGAAGTAGACTTGTAGAGAGCTCTACTACCTCTCCGACTCATAACATTTGGTATTTGATTGTAACTTTTAAATAAACAAATGGATATTGTAAAATAACGGTAATTCAAATGTACTTGAGTTCTGATGAAGGGAAGACCTAGAGAGCGCTATTACATCCATGACTCATCACAGTTGGTATTTGATTGTGAAATTTAGAAATAGAAAGTTATAAATTTTGTGTAAAAACTGTATCTCAAATGTATTTGAGTCTTGGTGAAGGGAACACATAGAGAGCCTTGACTTAATTTGTTAATCTCTTTCCTAACGAATTCCACTTTTTAGTAGTTTATAATGCCATCTTTTACTCAAGCATGCCAATTTGAAACTTTAGTAAAAGTAGATCATCAGAGATATCATTTTATAATCTTTAGTTTGGGTTTGAATATCAAACATTCTCGTACTACATAATATTACCTTAATTCATCTCCATAATGGCTATGACAATTTTCTTTTCAAGTTTACAAATATATCAGATCCATTAGTTTCAATATGTATACCACAGCTTGACAGTTTTTAAGTTTTAAATTCAAGGACAGGTGAAAACTTTAGGTTCTACTATTTAATGAAACTACACTTAGTAAAATTTGAATATTTTGTTCAAATTAGTACTGCAATTGCAGGTTATTAATATCTATCAGGATAAGAAAATAGTAGCTCATAGTTTACAACCGAGTAAAATATAACTTGGGTTTCCAAGAAAATTGAACTGCACCATAGCTAACATCTTTTTCTTTTTTTCATAATGGAAAGGAAGTGGTGAGAGCATGAGTGTAGCATCATAAATATCATATAGGAAATTATAAAATCTGGATTTACAAAAATTGAAGTAGACTGATTAATACCCTTTTACTAATCTTCCTTATTTCCATCCATCTTCATAAATTTTAATAGTCTGCATTTTCCTTCAATCACAGTTATCTACCACAACACCTTTGCTTGGTTCATAGACCAACTAAGGGAAATGAAAACAGATGAAAATATTATTTTATATACAATTTTTTGAGGAATACCAATTTCCAATTTTTATTTGCAATGGGTGCCAGGAGGGATACTCAATGGTTTGTATACGAACACAGTAAATTTTAATCATGTTACGTCGAATGAAAATGGGAGACGGGACCGGGATCTCCCATTTTCATTCGACGTAACATGATTAATCTGTTACCTGGCGGTGAGGTTCACCGTAATCTAAGAGATTTCTACAGTAAATTTTGTAAACATCGAAGAAGAGTATATTAGAAAATGGATAAAATAATTAAATCCAGTAAAATATTTTATCCATTTTTATTTCACTGAAGAATATAGTACTAATTATTGAATACATCATAAAGAAAGTTACCAATTTCACTCAAAATACTTATGAAAAACAAGTTTTTGTAATAACAATCATTTAGTGAAAAATCAAATTAAACATTTGCACAGGCCATGGAGAAACACCCCCATAATGAGCATTTTAACCAATATTCTAATTTATTGTAAAAACTATTCGAGAGTCAGTGGCATCTACCTAATCAGCAATTCATATACTTTAAATCACATATGCACAGTTTGCATAAGTACGCTAGGTGAATTGGTAAAGTATATTAAAAACTGTGAAAAACATTCCCACAGAAAAATCTTCTTTTTTTTCATCATTTTGTCAGTATTTTGAAGACAAAATTTTGTCAGAATTTTGAGGTACAAGCAATTTACTGAAGAAAAATTGGGACACAATACACTTTATTTGATATATTTGCTTCAAATTATGTAAACACTTCCTGCAAGACACAATGAATGAAAACGAATAAATTATTAAATCCAGTAAAATATTTTAATCCATTTTTATTTCACTGAACAATATAGTATTAATTATTGAATACATCAAAAAGAAAGTTGCCAATTTCACTCAAAATACTTATGAAAAGCAAGTTTTTATAATAACAATAATTTAGTGAAAACTCAAATAAAACAATTTGCACTCCCTCAATAATTGCAATGGGTACTCTACAGTTTGTATATGAACACAGTAAATTTTGTAAATATCGAAGTAGAGTATATTAGAGAACAGATAAAATTATTAAATCCAGTAAAATATTTTAACATTACACTGTAAATATTACACAGCTCCTCAAATCAGAAATTTAAAAGGTAACAAATTCTTAGGCACTTTCACAAATAATTCAGATTTAATTGAGATCTAACAACCGTTGAAGAAAGCAATACATTAAATAACTGTCTTACTTCATTTGTATACATGCTACTGAATATTTTATCATCACTTACCAACAGACCCTCAGGCTAAAAATGCTCTCAGTATTTTTTATATGAAGTAGAAGGTGCACATAGGGGTCTACCACAGACATGTGACATACTGAAAAGTTGAACAGCGTTTCGAGAACAATGAATAACCGACATAACCACGTACGTCGCTCATGTCGGAAGAATTAAAATATGTTCCTTCACAAAGGGTTGTTGGTGGTCAACAATTAAGAGAAAGAGGTAGGTCAGAATATTTTATCATTTGACTTTCATTTTTTTCAATACACCTTCCAGGATTTTTCAAAATTAATAAATAAACAATGTACTAAACCACACTCAAAATACTGAAAGTTGAAGTGTGTTTCAGAAATAAAAATACTAAGAATGATCATTAAAGTATCATTGTCATTTTGGAAAAACTGTACTTGAACTGAACTTTAAGTATAAGAAATTATAATTTGTTCAACACGGAAAAAAATGGTCACAAAACAAGCAATGAACAGTAGTTTAAAAACAATTACATCAACTCAATGGTATATGACACAACCCTAGAACACATTCTCAATTATTGCTACTTTCAGAGGTGCAAAAAACTGGAGGACATTGATTGAAAAATAAGTTGCTGTATCAAAGACATTATGTACAAAAATATTAATTGAGTGATGTTGGACACTCACTTCACTCACAATATTTGCCCACAATAGCACATTTTGAGAGTCCTCACTCTCATCATCAATTCCTGCCAACTGACAACGGGAACACAGGCTTTTAAAGCACATCCTCAGAGAACAATTGAAGTGGACTGTTTAACAGACATCACTCAATTAACATTTTATAGCAGTAAATCTGCTATTAGCTCCCAAAGCATGGTGAACAAAGTTAACCAATTATTTCAATAGTGGAGGCATAATAAGAAGAAATCTTCACATCATTAAGAAAATAATATTGTAATATTTTGTGGACCAACAAATAGACATACAAGCAGGCTCCATAATTTAAAATCAAAAAATTTCCCTGGCACAACAATTGTGTATCTATTTACACATTATCAGGTATACTCTTAAGCCATAAGTGACAGCATTTCAAGAATTAATTATTTAATTGAAAGACATTCATTTCAACCAGATAGGAAAAAAGAATTATAAACAGATGAAATGAGTACAGATAGGAACACTTATCTGTAATGAGGTTTGCGATTAGCCATCACTAGTTGTACTACTATTACACAGTACATAAAAATGTAAATCACATTGGTCACATAAAAGCTTTGCACATCATCATCTCTCTTCAGCGAGCAGGAAATGTTCTAAAGAAAGCAAAAATTCTCTTGAACACTAACATTCAAACATTATTACACAGCTCCTCTAATCAGAAATTTAAAAGGTAAATAATTCTTAGGCACTTTCACAAATAATTCAGATTTAAGTGAGATCTAACAACCGTTGAAGAAAGCAATAAATTAAGTAACTGTCTTATCAATGTAAAGTTAAAAGTTGGTTTGCACCATAAATTTAATTGCACAGTTCCAAAAGTATTACCATATTTGTCAGAATATAGCCCCCCACCTTCTTTTGGGAGGTACCAATGAGAAAAAAAGGAAATTATGTAAAATCAAAGTCTTTCAGAAAGGAAATGCTCCTTCAAAATTCCATGTGAAATGGTTGGCTCTAGTAAGTATAATCATAAGGATTTTAAAATGAAAAGCCTTTAAAAATAAAAACCCACGGACTTTACTTTGAAGTCACAGGTCGCTAGTTTCTTTCAATGTTTGCGCATAATTTAGAACCGTTCGAAGTTAGTGTCCAGGGTCATCAAACTAGTCACTGCAAACGTTTCCTTGTATTTTCTTCAGACGGCGCTGCTACTGCCAGATTAGAGAGATAAATTGAGTGAGCAACAGGCGACTGCTTATTCACATGTTCATTTAGCTCGTGTTTTTTCATGTTTCTTTTATCATTCATATGTGATTTATCAATGATGTAATATGATTTCATAACTGTATAAAATTGTATTGCTTTTTTGGTATTAAAAATTAATTTTTAAAGAACTTTAATATTGTATTATTTGGTAATTAATTATTTATACGTGAAAATATGTTGTAATTATAGCAAAATGTTAATAATATTTGACATGCTTACAATATATAATGTGAATGTTTTAAATCGAATTTTTGATAATAATTTGTGTCAATATATTGTTCAGGGATTAAGGTCATATTTAGTTTAATTTGTTTTTTCAATTTAATAAAAGCAATGTCTTTGAAGATCAAGAAGCTATTCGGTAGAATATTCGATTTACAACACTTTGTCATGGGTGCGTTTGGCTGTTTAGTGGCTGTATATTATGTATGTGGCAAGACTGCTCTACAGTGTGTATGTTAAATGGGAGTTTAGATACCCTGATAGCGTCGAAGTTTCTTCGGTCGCCTAACTTTTGTTGCATCGAAGATGATCCCCGTCTCTCGACAGAATCGTATGTCTGGGACAGATTGAACTGCGGAGGGTGGTAGTTTCCGTAATCGTGAACGATTCACCATTCGTGTCATCAGTTCTTTAAAAAATACATTTTCAGCAGGGATAGATGATATACCTGAATTTATAGTAAAATCTTCCTCTCACATTATATTAAATCCACCCACTCATATTTTCAACAGCTTCTTGTCAGATGTGTTTCCGGACGTACTTAAAAAAGCTCAAGTAAAACCATTACATAAGAAAAGAAATAAACGTGGTTTGAAACTATCGACCCATATCACTATTGCCAACTTTCTCAAAAATCCTGGAAAAACTCTTTTATAAGAGACTTTTAGACTTCTTATTTCATGATAATATTCTCTCAAACGATCAGCACGGTTTCAGGATATCCCTTTCAACTAACAGCGCCATATTTTCTTTTCTAAATGATGTAACCAATTATCTTGACCGTGAAGATAATCTACAAGGTATTCTTTTCGAAAGCATTCGATGTAATCGATCATGAAAATCTCTCAAAACTGAACACACACGGCATACGTGAATTGGCGCGTCAATGGCTAACTTTCTACTTGAAAGATAGGCATCAGCAAATTTCCCATTTTGAAAATAATATATGTAAATATTACCTTTCATAAACAAAACCACTTACTTGCGGAGTTCCTCAAGATTCAATTTTAGGCCCTATCCTCTTTTTATTGTACGTAGATGATATGTCATCTACCACGTCCGATTGCAAAATGGTTCTCTTTGCTGATGACACAAATCTACTATTTAACCTTTCAATGCGCAAAAAGTTCTATCTAACCTCTCGTCTTGGTTTCATTCAAATCGTCTCATTGTTAATACTGATAAGACAATATTCATGTTATTTCGCAATAGTGTAACGAAATCTCATCCTCCTACTTCCCTTTCGCTAAATGGAACCCTCAAATAAAATCTGTCAAGATAACAAAATTTTTAGGGCTTCATTTTCAGGACAATCTCTAAGAGAATTGTAATATTGATAATTTGAATTCCAAACTAAACAAAATATGTTATACTTTCCGAATTCCAGCCAACATTGTTAGTCAACACGTTTCTCGGTGCGTGTATTTTGCAAATGTATATTCTCATTTGCGGTACGGCATAATCTGTTGGAGTCAATCCACTCAGAGCATTCAAACTTTTAGAATTCAAAAGAGAATAGTCTCACCCCCGAAATTCATGTAAACCTTTATTTAGAGAATTAAATATTCTCCCTCTCCCTTGCATATACATTTATGCAGTCGTGTTTGTTAAGACACAACTATTAAAATCCCACCCTTGCTTAAGAAGAAATAGTCTAGTTTACGAACACAACACTCGTAATAAGGCTATTATTCATCGTCCTGGCGTGTCAACAACTTTCCCAATGAGACCCTTATCATTCAGGAATAATTTTGTATAATTCCTTTTCCACAAATCCAAAAGATAAAAATAAATTGAATCTCTTTAAATCCGTGGCTAAAAGCTTTTTAATGTGCTATTGAACCTATATTATGAAAGAATTTACAGATTTTAATAAAAGTAGTTAATGAGAGTTTCAATTTCCTAAAAAATATTTGTCTTCCACATGACCGGATAATGTAAGTGATGTTAATATCTCTTATACTTAATCACGTCATTGTTATAGTCAGAGTTCGAATTTTGAGGACGTCATCTTCTTTTCCTTATGTAGTATGCATTGCTCTTAAGTATTAAAATCCTGAACACGAATCTCTGATAATAAAATATTAATTTTATTGGTCATTTTTTCGTCATATTTTCTGCTTTTGAAGTTTTAGGTCATTTTTTCAATTTTTACTTTATTTTTGGTCATTTTTGCTTTTGACTTCCTTTTCTGACCCTCTCTTATTTGCAAGAAAGTAGATGAACTAAAATTATTTAATTATTTTACATTTATTTTTAATCTAACGAAATAAATGGATATTTGATCAGTGGGTCGACAATGTATATGTTGAGAGTCGGTTACCTATTGTTGTCGCAGCAAGCAATTCTGCTATTTCCAATGTGCCTGGTAGTAAAAAAAGGCCGCTCGAAAATGTGCAAGTTGAAATGCAAACGTTTGATCCGTTATTTTCATTGTCACAGATTTAGTTATGTACAGATTTTATGAGAGGAAAGTTTGGTGATTAGTTCAGTGTCCGTAGTTTCATCCAGCCATGTCTAAACTAAAGCCATCTAAATCTTGTCATTTAAGACAAATTGTATCTGTATCTCAGTTCAATTTGGAGATGTTTTCTCTACGGACGGTGAAGTGTTACTTTTGTTTCGCACATTTTACAAAATATCAGCCGAAATAAAATTCACTGTTCGGCAACATGTGGGTCGCGATAAGCATATACGGGTAGTGGAACTCGCAAGAAAGAAGAAATTCACGCAACTTTTACTGCAAGAAAGTGTATCCATGAAGGAAAATAAATCGTCAGATTTTTTCAGAATCTTTTGTGAAGCTTTAGTTTCTGCAAACATCCCATTTTGGACATTGAACAATGCTAAATTAAAGAGTTTTTTTTAACTATATTTCGGACGTTCCATCCCAGACGAATCAACTCTTCGGAAGAACTACCTGTCACAATGTTACGACAACACCATTTACAATATACGGGAAAAAGTATATGGAAAGAAGATTTTCATATTAATTGACGAAACAAGTGATGTAGAAAATCGTTACGTGGCTAACATGATAATTTGTATATTGGAGATCGACGGACCAGGTGAAGTGTTTCTGCTTACAAATGAGGTATTAGTAAGTGTTAATCACTCCACAATTTGTAGATTATTTGAAAAAAGTATGATTTTGATGTGACCTGAGGGTATCAAAAATGATGTCTTGCTTTTTGTCTCTGGCGCTGCGTCATACATTGTGAAAGCAGGAAAGTCAATACAAGCTTTTTACCCGAAAATGGTGCACATTACTTGTATATCACAGGCTATGCATAGGGTGGCAGAGGAAGTTGGACACATTTTTCTCAATTGCCTATTGTCAAAGACGAAGAAAATTTTTGTCAAGGTTCCCTCTCGTAAACTGCTCTTCAAGTTCATGGCTCCCGGTATTCCACTCCCACCAGAACCTGTCATCACCCGATGGGGCACCTCGATAGATTCAGCAATATATTATTGCGATCATTTCCAGATGATGAAGCGTGTTATCGAAAGACTAAATTCTGACGATGCCACTGAAATTGAAGGACAGAACCTTCATAAAGGCAAATTTCAGTTGCTTAACACAAGGAATCACACGTGTACAGGAGAAAGGTGAAAGTCTGGAAAGTTCTCTAACTCTAGTTAACAAAATTGCATCTGATTTGAAAAGTGTAGGGGGGAAGTTGGAAGAAGGGTATCTAAGAAAGTAGAAAATGTTCTTGATAAAAACTCTGGATACAAAACTTTGTGTCGCATTTCTCAAGTGATAACCGGTGAAACATTTGAAGAAGATCGCTCTGCCACTAATTTAGCGTATTTCAAGTATACTCCAGTTGTATCAGCGGATGTGGAAAGGGGTTTCTCACAGTGCAAAAATGTTCTTTCCGACAACAGGCGTTCCCTAACTTTCGAGATCTTGTGCATGCTGCTGGTTATCTACTGCAATAATTCTGAATAAGATAGATTATTTTTATACATTGATTTTCCTAGACCATACAAATTTGCGAGTTTAAATTAATATTAATTTTTAATTTCAGTACTAACGTTACAGAAGCAAGTATTGTGCTGTACTCTCATATTCTGTAATAAGAAAAACAAATTAAATTCATTTTTTAGATCATTTTACTGATCATTTTTGTCATCAAAATCCGTGCCTGAAGATTATAAATAATAAAAATATAACACTTAAATGTAATGAATAATATTTGAATAAATAAATAGAGTGGTATGTTGTGATGACACAATTAAGATAGTTATATAATATTGATTCTTTTTGAGTGGATAAAAACTATAATGATTATAAGGGTCATAAATTCGATGCTAAATGCATATCGAATAAAAATTAATTTAATTGATTGAATTAAGATTAGATAAAACTCATTTACTTAACAACATTTCACGAGACACAACTACATACGCAGCAGAATGTGTGATTACTTCAGATTCATTCTCCATAACCTCTAATCATTAACACGAAAATTCGTCGTTCCCAGAGCGAGCACGTGCTCGGCAAATTGCGTATGTCCGGATGAGTGTGCTCGCCAATAGGAGAATACTCGGGAAGTACCCCAAGCAAAGTCGCTAGTGTTCGGGATTCGCTGTGCGGTTGCTCGGGATTGCCGAATAACGGAGGTGTGGAACCGCCTTCGTGCTAAAGCGTGCTTCAAACATGATTATTCATACTGATAGACATAAAATCATTAATTCCACTACCTATTAAACTATAATTTGAATAATACAGATACTTTTGAATGATTGATACTTTCTATAGCTTAACGAGGTGAGAGTACATACCCTTATTCTTGATATTTTAACCCCCCCCCCCCCCCCCNCAACGATTTTGGGTCTGCGCCCTTTCGGGAGTCCCAGTCCGACCCTGGATATCAATAAAACTAAGATCCACTTCTCTGTGTCCTTCAGCGAGGTCCTTTGGTTGGAGTAAACCTCTAGGGGCACAAAGGGCCTTTTAGGCTCTGTCACTAGCCCCCCTCCCCAATAATAAATTTTATTGTAAGTAGTTACAAATTGCGTATTATCACGTGGATGACAATAAACTAATTTACTCTCCGAAAGCAAGCAAGGGACCATCTCATTAATTCCGATCAAGAGCCCTAAGTCCAAGGCGGATTTAATACTTCAGCTCACCCTAACAATAAAATTAGTACAGTACGTGTTGTAATATTAACATAATACCAACAAATTTGTATTTAATAATTTGTAATGTCAGAAGTACGTATTATTATCAACTATACATTATTCGGGAAGTATTGTTGATAAATCGTAACTATTAAAGAACACTAAATTCGATATTTATTATTTCAATAGACGCCTCCCCTCGGCAAGAGCCGAGCGAGTCTGTACATAAAATCCGTCTCTACCCCAAGGAAAACTGGAGAAAAATCCGGGCCAGGATGGGGCTACAGCCAACCGTGCCAAGGTTGAGTACATATAAAACTAAACTTATATGAATAATAAGACAATACCAACATGCAGGAAAATAGTTTTGAAATTGTCATAAGATATTTTGCAAGTACTACAGCAATGGCGTGATAAAGTACAAGACGGCTTTAACTTTTATTAAAATCAATACATTATTTTAGTGTAGAAGCACTGGTGTAGTAGATAACTTTTAACCGCGGAATTGGAGAGATTCAATTCAATAATGTTTTCTTATATTTTTGGGGGAGGGAATTATATAGAACGATTCCCGGATGATATGACCCTTTTTGGCAAAGAGCGGTTGACACTCTAGTACAATGAATATTATTCCCATTGCGAGTATTGTGTTCGTGAACAAGCAATAAAGGTGGCGCTTCAGTAATTCGGTCTCAACGAACAGGACAGTTTCATAAATATAGAATCAGGGAAGTGTTAAAATATTTAATTCCTCAAATAAAGGTTTATAAGAATTTCGGGGATGAAATTTACAAATCATCCGAACAATCTTCTTTTGAATTCTGAAAGTTTGGACGCTCTGTATAAGATAGTGCCGTATCGTATATGGAAGTAAACGTTTGCAAGATATACGCAACGGGACTAACAATACTAACTAAGATTCATAATGCTTAACACAATTTACTTAATTTGGAATTAAGATTGTCAATTCCATATGAGGTTGTGATTGTCTTGGATATGGAGACCTAAGAACTTTGTATTAGTAACAGTTTTTAATTGTGTCCCGTTTAACGAAAGAGAAACCTGGGGTAAAGATTTTGTGACACTATTGTGAATTGACATAGACTGTTTCGTCAGTGTTTACAATGAGACGATTTGCATGGAGTCAAGACGAGAGGCTAGACAAAACTATTTGAGCATTGGCGTGTTTACATAGTAAATTTGTGTCATCAGCATAGGAACCACTTCGCAATCTGACGTGGAAGATGACATGTCGTTCATATACATCAAAAATGTACAGGGCCAAGAATTGAACCTTGGGGAACTCCGCGAGTAAGTGGCTTTGTTTCTGAAAGGTAATGTTAAAGTACTTTAATATTTTAAATAAGAAGTTTACGTACAAGTCCACGAATACCAAAAGATTACGTACAAGTCCACGAATACCAAAAGATTGCAATTTTGAAAGGAGAATTTTGTGATCGATGACATCGAATGCTTTGGATAAATCTAAGCATCTCGAGGATTTTCTCCATGGTCAAGAAAAGTAACATGTGGTGGAAAAGTATTTCCGAAAACCGTGTTGATCGTCAGAGAGAATGTTATTTTTTGACAAAAAATCTAGAAGACGCTTACATAAGTTTATAGGTATTAAATTATTTTCGATCTGTTTCGCTGACTTAAGTTTTGTAGCTTGACGCAACTTGACTTGACTAACATGGATGAACTTTTTTTTCTTTTTCAATTCATTACCCTGTTACGGAAAACACATCACTTTTTAAATTTCAGGTTCAGAGCACTAAATAAAATAAGTGAAATCTCATTTGAAGATCGAAGTATGAAGCAAAGAATCAAATCATGTATACAAAAGCACTTGAATAAAAAAACCGTTTTAAAATATTTGCTTTCTTTTAATATATTTTTGATGACACTGGAATAAAGAAAAACTAAAAAAGAAACTACCACAAAATGTTTACTCAATTTCTTAAACTTGATCATTTTTCTTCAAAGCATAATATTTTGGAAGGAAAATAAAAGACTTTCTGGTGGATGAATTATCGATTTCTACGGATAACGGCTGTCTCACGTCGCTGTCACATCATATTTTATTAAATACACATTTTCGTGAATATCGTAGGAGTAAAACAATACAAAATTTACTTCTAATATTTATTTGAAAGATTAAAGACACACTGATCGAAACTCAGTTCATAAATTATGAGTCCGTACACTAATGAAATGTTTTAAAGAATAGTACGACCTCAGTGCTTCCTCAAGAGTCAAAATTTAGTAGTTATGGTCGGTATGAATGTGGTAATTAAAATATACAAACTCTCCTTTTATCTTCAATTCAATGGATAACGCCTGTCTCGCGGACCTCAGACCATTCGGTCTTCGTTTTCGTGCAAATTTCAAGTCACGAGTCCTTTAATGAACTTTCAAATATCTGTACACAAATTTTCAGTAATAAAGGTTCGTATCGTCGATAATTTTTCAAAAAGAAATTAATGTTTTATGGAGTAATGTTTATATGATGGGCAATTCAGTGGTACATTTCTCTAGTTTTTAGACAAAAAGTAGCAAAAGTCACTGAAATATAAAATACTAATTAGTAAGTACTCACTTGAACTCTGATTTTTAGTTTAATTTGATGATCAATTTCTTTAGTTTTGATATCACGTAAATAGTGGTTTAGAATCATTAGAAAAAAATTATTATTGAATGAAACACTGATACAACTTCCAACAACAATGTCAAGGAATGGAGAAGTATTTCATCGGAGCATGAAAGGTTTGCATCGACTCTTTTTGGTTGCCCACTTCTGGGGTCTAATGCCATTTTGGCCAACGAAAAACTCAAGAATGGTGCGCAACAAGAAGGTCGTCTTCTTCGCGTCCGTCATACTAACTTGAATGCGTTATGTTTCTATTGGAAGTATCTGGGTAGCGAGAACAGGCCAACTGCGAATGGCAGTGACACTCTACGGAATATGCTGAGTATATCAGCCCAGGTACTCGGAGGACTTACACATGTTCCTCAGTAGCCTTTGCTCTTGCTGCACCCAAAACGGAGTAACATATGCATTTGTATCGCAGTGTGAGATGAATTGAAAAGGTGTTAGGAGACCATCTTAAACTTTCTTTTTGTGTAACCCACAGAGCAGTGGTTAGCACTATTGCCATCGAAATTGTCTTGAGTGTCCTTCAATTAATACTATGGAACATATTCTTCAATAAGTCCATGGAAAGTAAGATAATAGGTATACAAAATACATATGCATTTATAATCATGTTTCTTACATCATATGCTTTCACCGCGTTCGTGATAATTGTGAAGGATTTAAATTCCAAATTAAACCACCACATAGATTATATAACCAAGGAAATGAACCAAGAGGTTTTGCAGTCTCACAATTTCTTAAGATGTAACAAAATAAAATACGAGTTCGTGTTTAAATCTAACAAATTATTGTGTTCTTCGAATATAACTTACGAAAAATATATCATCATGCTACGAAAAACTCATCTACAAATACTTGACATGGTGACAGTCATCAACAAGATATTTAGCAATTCACTACTCACGTTGTACATATATACTTCCTCTAATATCGCATTACTTTTGTACTTTATCATCCTAGGACGACTAACACTACTTGAGTCTATGTCTCTGCAATCAACAGTTGCGATTAATTTGTTGCTAGTGGAAACCCCAGCATGGGCGGGGGGAAGGCGATGTCGACTGAGATAGAAGGCACGGCTCAAGGATTGACACGACTGTTTCTAGCAGAGGAGGGGAAGCCCGGAGTCGAAGGACAGGCGAAGTTCTTTCTATTACAGATTCGCGCTTGTCCTTCACGCCAATGGGTGTTTTCCCAATTGATCTGCATTTCTTGGTTAGGATTTTTGGAACTCTAATCGGATACTTGGTGATCGTAGTCCAATTTGGATTGGACGATCCTCACACCAGCCGAAAAGACAGTTGGCGAAACTGGAGAGTTGCCAATATCATAAGAGTATTGTCTCACAGTTTTGGGTTTACTGTCCAATATTTCAATCATAGCATTTTGGAGATACTGGAGCACAGCATTCACTTTCAGCTATCCCGTTATTTTGGTAATGATAATGCCTTAGAAATGTTAGAAGTGAGGCAACATTGCGTGCCAGCTCATATGCGTACGATACTGATACCACCAAGAACTCAACAGACCCTAAAAGACACATTAACAAATTTGAGGTAAGTCTCAAAAGATTGGTAAGAAATACAAAAGAAGGAAATCAAAAGACATGGTTGGAATACAATACAACACAATGATGTACTAAAAGACATGGTTGGAATATGAAATAGGTCATAAATTTTAAAAAGTGTCTTCCCTCGATTGTTAGGCGGATTGTTAACGCCGATAATAGCATTGAAGAAGCAATAAAATAGAAAATATCATAGGTAGTAAAACAAACTTGCGACTTTAAACAACCGCTCTTCAGTAGAATAATCTCTTGAAAAAAAATTAAAATTGGATAATACAATAGTGAAATTGGAACCTGGAGAATGAAAAAACAGTAAGCATACAAATAACTTATTCGAGAGGAAAATCCTGAGAAAAATATTTGACCCGACAAAAATAGGAGTATATGTATACAGAAAAACAACGAAGAATTAACCGGACTCAATTAACAAATTAATAGTCAGAAAGGAAGGCTAGAAGATTAGGAATAAAGGCGTGGTGATTAGTCTGGATTGATCACGAGGAATTAACAGAAACGCATGAACCAAATGTTTTGAGAGACTGATGGTCTTCTGTCAAACAATCATAATGCTATGCCTTTTTGTTTTATTTTTTGTTAAGAGGGGAAATAGGTAACTTAGAAATGTAGTTTACAGGAAAAGTGATTTGTTGCATATAGTTTTTTATTTATATATTTATTTTAGAGCGTATGTTTTCACAAATGTATGTATATTGAGAAATGGTACTGATTTTGAGTGCACTATGCTCATCGAAAATTTTTTTACTAACCTTAAAAAATTAGTGTTAAACTTCATGAATTTCAAATTTTAATGCAACATTTTATTTTATTTTAATAGTCTTGCCTTTGTAGGAACTCATACCTACATATACAGAGAAATACATACCTCAATATGTATGATGAACTCTCACATATAATCGACACACGAAAGTTACATGATAGCCATGTTGTTTATACTGGTCACTATGACGATCGTCAAACATCAAGACATCATCAGCATAAGACGCCAGGGACTCTCTACAATTGTAAATACTGGAAGACTCCTTGATACACACGCGTGCCGCGTGCAACGAGGACGCCCCTCGTTTATCTCCCAATAGACGAGCCTCGCTCTAGTGTTACGTCGTCACGCTCGTCGCTGGTTATGGTTTTGCTTATAGCGACGGGCAGCGAAGAGCTCATTCCGCTGACAATTTTCCTCGATGTCACATCGCCGCCCGATAACCTCGAAACGATCGGGACGCGCATGTCGACGGTCGGGGCGAAGCAGGGGGACTGCGATTGGAAAGCGCGTGTCCATCACTCTGAGGCAGTGTTGCAGTCCCTGCACTAGCGGGAGCTTGATCAGGTCTACGTAAATGTGGGTAAAACTGCCGTCGGGGGTGTTGAAGTTCCGCGCGGTTGTGGCGATGTACCTTCGCTAGCTGACTCGGGTGACATGGGCGGGTGGCGTCCTTGCGCATTCCCGGCTGAAGTGCGAGATGCCTTGCACCTCAGAACGCGATTCCGCGTAGGGTGACGGGGAGATACAGCTTCACTCTGTTGCCTGCGAGAGCGCAGTGGACAGTGTATCCTGCCAAGTTGCATTTTACGAGCTCCAACCGCGAGCTGGCTAGCATGTGCGGCAGCTGCTCGTCGTCCACCTGGCGGGCGCTGATTGTTGCCGCATCGAGCATCTCGATGGCACAGGTGCGAGAGAGGGCGTCGGCCACCACGTTCTCGGGCCCCGGCGTGTAGGCGAAACACACGTCGAACTGCGCGGTGTAATTCAGCTGCCGCAGTTGTCGGGGCGACGCGTGCTCTTTGTGCGATTTTCCGCTGCATAGGTGAGTGATCGGTGTGGAGTGTGAAGGACTTGCCTTCCAGGATCCTTGTGAAAAAATTAACCTCTGCGAACGCCGCCAGCAACTCCCTGTCGTAGGCTCTATATCGTTGCTCGGTCGGGCTGTTTTCGGGAGAAAGAACCCAGAGGGATCCAGGTGCCGTCAGGTTGCTGTTGATCGAGGACTGCGCCCATCGATGTGCCTGAGGCGTCCGCTCTGAGCGCGAGAGCAGTCATCGGGACGAGGAAGGCTGCGCCTACTGCTAGAACCATGCTCTCTTTCCAGCGATCGAATGAGAGATTGGCTTCCTTAGTCCAGGTGATGTTCGCCTTTGCTGTCACTCCTTCCAGCAGCTCGGTTAATGGGGCCTGAATTGCGGCCGCGTATGGAATGCAACGGCGATAATAGTTGAGCAGACCTAAGAACCGACGGAGTTGCGATGAATTCTGTGGTTTTGCAAATTCTTGTATCGCTTTCACTTTCCGTACTGGGGGCTTGTATCCGTCCGGTGATACGAGGTATCCCGCGAACACGAGCTCCGAGGCGCCGAAAACACATTTGCTGTAGTTGACCCGGATCTTGGCCTCGCGCAACACCTCGAACAGTTGCTTATTCTGAAAAATATTGAAAAGGATAGGATAATAAAAAATTTCGCACCCGAGGAGGTTAGGTTTTGAAGGGACGCAGTTATAGGACAAAAGAGAAAGTAGAATGGGAAGACTGGTTCGTTGGGCCGCAGACCCAGAAAGATTCCTTTTCAATAAGATTATAAAAGTATCAGCCGAGGGTCTGGACTTCTTACGGAGTTAGTTCGCGTGGAGCAAAGGCTAGAGAAAAGGAAATTGAGTAGATGAGAGAAAAAAATACCAGATATATTATTGACATGTACTTCACAAAAGTATGTGGAAAGTTACTATAGAAATTCGGGGGGATGGTTAGGGTCATTTTCGAGAGAAAGCTCAGTACCACGAGCGAGGTTATAGAAAGAAAACAACGTTCAATAGCGGTTTATGACTGCGAGCACTCGCAAGGACCAGGCATTCGCTACTTCAGTTGTGTTGTATTGAATGTTCAGAATAGAATGGGAAGCAGGTAACACGCTTATTCTAATCCTTTACGCCTTGGTGCATGAACCGTCCTTTTACCCAACAGGGTTCCGGAATTTCCGAACCAATATGCGCAGTTTTTTGCACTAGCAAAACCTCGGGACGTCCGTCCGTTGACGTCCCAGTGCGCGCGCAGCTTTACCCGTCTCTATCAGTGTGGAAACTAGCAATAGGGCATATTCAATGGCCTTCTGTATGGGACTGAGGAACTGAACGATGTGAGGGGAAAGAAACGGGAACCGAATGGATAAGACATTATGACGACGTAATTAGTCCGATTGAGTAGGACTTGGTTTCAAGTGAATCGCTCAAGTTTGTAGTGAAGTGTTGGGGAGATGACGTAATTGAGACTGCTCTATCCCTGTTTCAGTCGAATCCACTCGCTCACTGTTGCCATTATGGTGTTCATCCGTTCATTTATAAAGTTTACGATAACTTATTTTCGGCAATTCGTCTCCTCGCAACTAATTGCTCCGCCTCCTCTACTCTATCCTTGAAAACCTATCTGAGATATTTTCCGATACTATGTGAAGGAAGCTTCCAGTCCGTCCCAAAAGTGTTTTCCAGGTGGTGTAATTTCCTGTTCACAATTTCTACCAAACTGAGTGATAACCTTTGGTCCATTTCACTTACGGATGTTGTATTTCCTCCCTGTCTCTTCTGTATGGATTCGTTCGACATATTGATGGGGAAAATACTCAGGACAGTGTTCCATCGCCGTTTACTCCACGTGCGCTGGCGCATTGGCTTTAAGAAGCCATGGTGATGAGAATTGATGCGCAAATGAGATGAGGGATGAATGATGAGTGAGTGTTGTGGTGGAATGATAGGCAGGGGAAACTGAAGAACCCTGAGAAAACCTGCCGTAACGCCGCGTCGTCCACCACCGCGAATTCTACTTGGATCGGACAGGGTTTGAACCCGCGTCACCAGAGGTAGAGGGCGAGTACACTAGGCACTACGTCCTTGTCTTCTGCCTCATTCATGTTCGTTATTCATTTTCTCGACAGCATCCTATATCTTATTTAGCATTCCTCCGGCGACACGCTTCAGTTTCACTTCGTCCAGAAGTGCTTCAGTCTTAAATAATTGTCCATGAGCTTTTTTTTCCTTTTTCGCCTTTTCGGATCTTTTTTAATTGAAATTCGAAATCTCCCTCTTGACTTTCCATTTTGTGACTGTTGAAAAGTTGTCTGAGTATCAATTAGTTCCCTATATTTTCTAGACGCAAGAATTGTTAAATATTTAGAAATATCAGCTGTAATATGTTCACTCGTATTCTCTTTCTCCGCCCGAACAACTCGACTTGTTCCCGTGTTTTATCCTTTAGTCCATCACTGCATGTTTTTACGTGTTCATGTCATTTCTTATTATTTTGTACGATCCGAGTGCCCATCTCAATCCACTTTATCTTTCAACAAAGCGTTATGCTCGCAATAGATTTTGCTTTCTTTCCGTCGTTGAAGACTGTGTGAGATCTTTTGATGGGACTGTTGAAAACACACGAAGGTGCTATGTTAACATGAAAGACCATTGCGTGTTATTATATGTTCTAAAAGCAGTAAGCTAGCATAATACAGTTCTGATTTACTTGCCATATTGGTTTTAGACCATCGCACCACTCAAATCAATAAATTCAAAAAGAGGCCCATGCACTTCCGAATTTCAACTTATTTATATTATAAATCAGCCTTCCGTGGTTGACAGCGATGGATTTCTGTGCTTGGTTAAAGAAGTCTTTGTCGTGTATCCGTAACACAGAGTACTCAAAAAGACCTCCTAACACCTTTTTAAAGCCTCTTGCCGGTACTCATACGTCGGCATTAGTGGGAACAAAAACCTGTCGATCGTGTTGCTTCTATGCTACTCTACGCCATTCCAATTTGGCCATTAGTGATCCAAGCGTATGGATGAAGAACCAAGTCTGCCAGTCGGAGAATACTGCAGGTAATTTGTGTCTTTCGAACTGGATCGTATGATGCAGCATGCGTTCTGGTACCAATGCTACCACGTACTGGCAGAGGAATGGACCAAAACCTATCGACGAGGTAAAGACGAATCAAGCATCCTAGTTCACCATCGCTACAGAAGAGAAACGAAAGACATTTGCGCTTTGACAAACGAAATGGAAGTCCTCGGATGTCGGAAGGAGGACATAACGTCTTGTTCTTACCAGAGAATTGGACCAATAGAGAGCACGATGTGTATCATTACGTCACTGAGCTTCTTGCTACACATATTCTGACGCATACCAACATCGCTATATATTGTGCGTTACATCATGTGCACCGGACATGGAGAATGTCGAACATATCTTCAATTGCCCTCACTTTGAACAGGATAGGCATGAGTCCAGGCGAAGAACTGTCTACAGACACGGTGAAATTATTGGTAGAGTCATCTGAGACCTGGAGCATTGTACCACACTGGATAGCCCGCACTATCAAAGAGCTATAGTCTCTGGAGAAAACTAGTCAACTGTCTGCTCAAGCTAACTAGGAGAAACGAATAGCTCTTGAAGTAATGTCGGATGTGTCAGAAGTTTTCGTTTCCATTATGCAAAAAGATACGTGAGCATGTGATGCATATTGGAGTGACCTCTGCATGGAAGTTGTGTGCACTCATATTTTATCAATAATACGAACAATTCTAGTAAGAAAATGTTTTTTTCTTATTTTATTCTACGTTATTCTAATAAAATATACAGAAACGATTTCTAATTACTAGAATAAAAATTTGGATGCTTATGTTCAACGGTTTCTGCAGATAATAAAAGGAATTATATTTTTAGGAGACGTTGCTTTCATATTGTAGGTCCCCACCAAAGATGGATTTTTCTACAGTCAGATTGGTAAATTGTTTTCCTAGAATGTTCGCTACATCTCAATAGTTGAGGTACTACCTCGGTTTTGACTAATATGCTTAACATGATTTTGTTAGAAACATGGGAAAAAATTGGAAGTTTCAAACCTGTTTTGAATTTTATTTCTATTTTGGAACCTTTTTAAAACACATGGATAAAAATTTGGTGATGAGATGAGTATGGAATGATATTGAAATAAATAATAATTCAAAGCAATGCACGTTAATAATCTGAACTGAAACTGTTTAAAGCTGTTTGCATTGTATTTTTTTCTTGAGGCTTTAGGGCTCGTCAAGGTCATTAGAACCCATATAATTTAACATCATTTTACATTACATTTTACCTCCAGCTTTTACCTCTAGAAGGTATCATAAGAAATACATAATTTGTATATTTAATAATAAAATTGTAGTTATTCTAGTTACTTGATTGATATAGCTATTGAACAGTAAATGAACCGGCATTGATATAAATCGTTTATTTCACTATAAACTCATGAAATATAATAAATCAAAGTAATATAATTCTTAAAAATGTTACTACTCGTATTTTACATGGTGTTTAAATATAGATACTGTAATAACAAAAGAAAAAGGGAGGGGAAATAGGTTAATTGTATTGAAACACATAAAATACAATCTCAGGGAATTTAATGAAATAAAAATATGGATTCATATTATTTTTACTTAAGTAGACACCACATACGGAGTTCCTTGTTAAAGGAAAACGCTCTTTATCAAAATAAGCTTGATTGAATTACTCATGGCTACCGTCTACTAATCAACACTACCATACACAACACCAAATCACACGTAAAACACACAGAATTAACAAGAATGTTCCCTTAAAGGATTTCTAGTATTTATGAATTACCAAATTAGTTACAACAATATGAATTAAATTTAAAATGCCATCATAATTGCTCATACTTCTTACTGCCCTCGTTAATTATATAAACACAAGTGTTCTGAGCACGGGCCATTACGATTCTAGTTCGATGCACATTCTCTTCTCGCTGCCGCTTCAAACATTTATAACTGGAAGCACCAGCGTCCTCAGGTTACCTTTTTATTTGATCAGTCTAAAGCATATGAGAAGATTAGAATGCCCTTATCCAGTCTCAGCTCGGGGAGCGCGTCCTTCCTTCGTACCAGCTGTAGGCCCTCCGGCGTCTAAAGCTTGCTTTCTCTGGAAGTCGAGGTGCCGCTCTAGATTCCCTCGTTCTCGGAATTTCCGCGTTCACCGCCATAGTAAAGTTCCTTTTTAAACGAGAGTTCGTTCAACTTGTAAGGCGATTCTCTAGTCTCCGCGATCGCTACTCGTTACAAAACACAAACAGTTGGTTCTCCGACTAGTTCTTGGATAAAATCATTACTGTTGTATCTTTGCAAGTTCTGCGTAATTTATAATGCAATCAAGTTAGTAATTAAAACCAACTTGTCCGATATTTCACGATCAAAAATCTAGACATGATCTCGGACTCATCGAGTCTCGGCATCAAATGGAAGTCACTCAAAAATACTTGAATAAAAATCCGAATCTCAAGTGCATGTTTCTGACCACTCAGAACGTTTCTTCCTATGAAACATTCCCACTTCAACGCTGCCGTCTTTCTCAACGTTCTGCTCCAAAATGTTAAACCTATTGTCAAATTTTGGCAATGATGTGTGTGTGTATGTATGTATGTTAAGAATATTGTTCATTGATAACTCACGAACAATTTGCTGTATCGAAACCTGAGCGCTCTACGAGGGCTGGATATGCATCATCGGCACTCCGCAAACAATCACACTCGACCAAGGTCGGCAATTTTAGTCGAGCCTAGTCGAGGAACTGTGTCGTATTACGGGATCCGCACACATCCACTCAACGCCGTACCGACCACAATCCAACGGCATGGTGGTGTCACGGGGCTGACATTATGCAAAGGTTTATAATATTACTCAAAGCTGACATTACGCAAGAATTTTATAATATATTTCCAGGGCGGATCTTTAAATCGATAGTTTAAATAGTTAGTGTCATTTTAATCGTGACTCTTCAGCCGGATCTCCGTGGTGTCAGCCGTGAGAGATAAGAACTTTTCTTGTTTGTCCCGTCTCTGTGGTGGGTTTTCCAGAGAACCTATTTTTCTCTGTGGTCAAGTCCGAAATGACACACGATCTTATGACTCGCCACGCCACTGCAATGTCACCCCCCTCTGTCACCTCCATGTGACATTCCTCCCTCTTTCTTCCTAATTGCATTTAAATGCATAAGACAACGCCTTACCATCTCCACAAATTATCGTAGAGCCGTGTGCAATGACTCCCTTCCCAATGACTTCTCCTACCATGAAGAGCTCCTCAATACATGCAAATATCCACATGGAACCCCCCACCCTTACCAGGGCGCTTTCGGGAAGTTACAAACCAATTCCCCCGCACACCCCTCACGGTTACTTAAACTGGTGACCACCCATCCGAGGGCCCTTGCCCTTGCCTTCTTCTGCTATGGGGAACTCGCTGGAGACGATGTGACGTGCCCGAGACTGGGTATATCGGCGACGGGACGCAAGAAGCGACCCTGCGCGGCTTCACGGGGTGCAGCCGACAACAGTTTTGATGACGGTCTGTATTGACGATAATGGGAAGCATATGGGACATTCTAAATGGACCTTGACGTCCTTACGAGTCTTTAGAGCATGTTAATGCAATATATTGATCTCTCGCTCCGATAAGTGCATTTAACAAAACTACGCAATCACTTGCTTTTTCATTATAACTTTTTTAATTATAAGCTCTCTTCGGGCTTATGTGCAAATTCAATTATTAAACCTTTGTTATAGTTTATATGTGTCAATGTTTTATTAACCAAACGCCAAAACCTGAATAGAGAATCACTCTAACTATTGCCAAGCGAGTATTCTAATTATTTCATCTGGGGCCTATCCCCTCCCGACGTTGGGACAAGGACAACACTNATTCCCTCTGGGGTCTATCCTATCCCGACGTTGGGACAAAGAAAACACTAAATATATACATAGCAACGACCAACGCGACATTGTATATTATTGTTGTAGCGCTATGAACCAACGCGATATGGTGGAGGCGCCAAGNAACGCGACAGTGGAGCGGATGCACCGAACGCTCAAAGCGGCGCTGAGATGATGCTGCCCGCAAACTCCCTGGCCACAAGCTCTGCCAACGGTCTTCCTCGACCTCCGAACAACCTTCAAAGAGGACCTCTAGGCCTCGCCAGCGGAAATGGTCTTCGGGGCAACGTTGCGACTCCCTGGGGAGTTCTTCACTCTGCAAGGCGCGCCCATCAGCCAGTCCTCCTTCGTCGACGAGCTTCACCGTCTCCTCAGCGCTATACGCCAGGCGCCCGTCTCGCGCCATGCGCACCATCGACCCTTTGTGTTTAAGGAACTGACATCGTGTACCCACGTATATCGCAGGGTCGATGCCATCCGCAAGTCACTCGAGCCACCCTACAGGGAACCGCATCGTGCGCCGCGTCAGCGAACGCACGTACATTATAGATGTCAACGGCGTGGAGAAGTCGTACTCGACAGACGCACTCAAATCTGCTCGCCAGGAGACGAACGAGCCCGCGCCGAAGCCACCGGTGCCGCCCGACCCGAAGCCACCGTCGCAGACGAGAGCCGTAGCCGCATCGCCGCCGCCGCCGCAACCACCGGCGCCGTAACCCCACCCCACGACTGACCGGCTGACCCCGCAGAGGGCACCGCCAACAAAGGAGCGCAAAAGGGTCTCGTTCTTTCCATCCCCTGCGAAAGTCACTGCGGGGGGGGGGGGTCCTGTGGAGGCATCACCACCCTCGCTCCCTTGTGCCTCGCCAAGGCTGACACACCGGACGCTCTCTCCGGCACTCCCTATGGGCCCGCCGGGGAGGGAGCGGCGAAGGCCACAGCTGCGAGGAACCCGGGTGGTCTCGCCTGCCGGCTCCGATCCTCGTACAGTCCCCGACTCCCAAACACACACACACACACACACACATATATATATNATATATATATATATATATATATATATATATATATATATATATATATATATATATATATATAACTTTATTTATTAAAAGGGCTGTTCAAAGCAGTCACTCATTAGCACTTACCTGACTCATTGAAGTCAGCTTCCCCAGACTGCTAACTACAAAAACCAGGGCATATAGGGTTTGGCCCATTTAATAGATCGTAAAATATACCTCGTCCTTCGAGAAGAAAACACAACACTGTGTAAAAAGATCTTAACTATTTATTCTATCAAAATTACACATTATCCTTACTCAGTAACATTTCACACGCAAGCACTTCCCCAACATATACCCTTTAAATATTCCCCCAAAATCACAATTACAATACATAATGATAGAATACTCTCTTTAAGCAATTATAATACTGGCTACAAAATTGTTCATCAACGATCTATTAAGTTATACAATTGAGAGTATGATTTTTCAACAATCAATGTTATTTTCCATGACCTTGTCAATTAATGTTCTTGATTGCCACAAGAGTCTATAACGAATAACCCAAACATAGAGATCAATTCACTGATTCTTCTCGCAGCGAATAATAAACAAAATGCAACCAGTCAATAATTACCTTAATAATAGTATTTCAAGGTAGACCATCAGTAGCCAAATGAAGTGGTGAAAAGCCAGTACGTCCCTCCTCAGACCATACCATTTATGATTACCGCTACCCTTCGGAGTTCTCCCATTCATCAGAGTTAGAGGCAGGCGACCACCCGCGCAGCATACAAGAAGCCATGACCATCTCCTTCCGATACCATTGAGGAAGACACCGCACTTGATGACATTTAACAAAGTTCATAATCGATGAAGTGTTGCTTGTTCGAATTCTAATCAAGGGTGCACCTAGCACGCCGACTGCCGAAACGTATAATTGATCAACTGCGTGGGTTCAAAATTTCAAATTTCATTGAAGTTGTAATCAACTCAAGCCAAATGATCAACATGTGAAGTGCTCGTAATGACACATAACGCACAACAAGTCAACAAAATCGTGAATTGTTCATGTTCCAAGTTCAAGTTCCTCGCGCACGAAAGTTTAAACTTTGCCTGAAAGTTTAAACCTAACCAGTATATTTCAATTGTATCATCTCTAAGGGTTCCTTCTCTTGACACACCAGACCCCCCATTTACATTCCTGAAGCCTGCTTCTCGTCGAATGGATGTTGCCTGGACAACGTCCATTTCAAAATTCATTAAAATTCCAACAATAAATGGCTTTCCTATTTCTTTTCCGGGTTCCAAAAAACAAAAACTAATATATATTGTAAGGAATGATTAATTCTTTACTTAAACCTAGATTTATTTTAATGATTTGAAAAGTATAAGCGAGTGGAGCTTTACCGCAACCCATGGTGAAGATCAGTAGTGGAAGGGGAAGAGACGCTACGCCACTGCCGAGGGTCGGGGCCTTCTGCTTGTTCGGATATTTCAAGTGAAGTGTGTCAGTGTCCTACGCGGTATTTTTGCAAGAAGCAGATTGGAAGAAGGGAATGTTAAACAAATAACGAGTGGCATCGTTAAANGTGTTAGTGTCCTACGCGGTATTTTTGCAAGAAGCAGATTGGAAGAAGAGAATAACGAGTGGCATCGTTAAAAGTTAAACTAAAAAGGGACGGAAAATTACTTGATATTTTTGGAAGGAAGGTTAGTATAGGTGACAGATTTGGACACGTGCGCAGTTAAAGTGAGAATACGGAAAGTTACTTCACGGGGGCAGAGGTTCTTAGTGAGCCGATGAACGACGAAGGGTCACAGGCAAAGGAAACAATTAAGTTGGGCGAGCGAGGCCACCAGTTCTTAGAAATGTCAGTAAGAATTTGTGACGAAAAACAGCAGGCAAGGAGACTGCGTAGAAAGCGTCGTAAAACTGGAAATAAAGAAGTCTAAGAAATAGGTTTGACACCGCAATTTCAAAAACTCAAAACGTCGCGTTGTTAATAAATCTGTGGTGTCTACCTAAGATTACCGAAGGGATATTTTAAAAAAAAGAAATCTTGAAAGTTAGGAAAATTAACAAAATCGAATCTGACGATTGACTCGGAAACAACACACGTCACAACTAAAACCTCCAATTATAGCGACTTCACGAGTAGAAATTAAGATCGATTGGGCGAGAAAAATCACATGATTTTTGGAGGATGAGTACGATTGCAAGTTTCGGGGTGACTTGTGTACAAGTTTGCGAGCGGAGATGCTCCAAGGTCCCTTTCTTTTCTAGCATTTCGATCGAGATTCGAGCATTCTATCATTTTTTCGACGATTCTATCAATATTCGAGTGGTTTTTTTGACCACGACTTTAACTTCACGGACATATGTTCTTCAAACTTCAACTTTGGAATTTGTCGTCAGCGTGAAGGAGTAATGTCTTCATGAATGACCTGATTCTATGAGAGGCGTACCGACTTACTACCACCTTTTGAAAGACGGCTCATCATCATTAAGGTAATGACGAACTGGCTGCATCCACTGTTTACATATCATGTGTCCGCGAGAACAGTGCAACGGACATAAATTTTACCACCCTAGCCCAGTTTTCACTTAATTAAAAAGGGCGAAGATGAACATTCACTACGGGTGCTCTTTAATAAATTTAATATAAACGTTAATGGCTGTAGCAATTAGCTACCGAGAGTTTATTCACAAAGAGAGAGAAATTTCAATTTGTTACATGTGGGGTTACTGTGATTTTTGGGAGTGGGCACGATGCATTAGGTAATAAATAAGAAATAGACCGAACCCAGTCTATATAATTAGAACTTGGTAGCGGGAGGACGAGCTAGTCGGAGCAAATGAAGTAAGGGGAGACTTACCCACTACACCAACCAGTATTATCAACTACACCATTCGTTTCGTTACAATATATGTTCCTCGGTTCGAGTAGCACATTAAAGTATAATACAAAAATTCCACCGCAAATCGTAAAATAGAAAATTACAAATAGGGAAATAGTGGAATTGCAGTCAGTACAGGAGTAACACTCACTATGGGTAGTGGTGTTCCGTTTTTGCTCCTTCTTTCCCCTACAACATGGACTAATAACTCACATAACTATTATCTGTGTAATCACACCTACGATACAGCACATTACCCAGCCCGTGACATATACTGCGTCCGTACTTTGTTGAAACGTATTCCAGAGCGTCCAGTGTCTTTTGATCTCGGACAACGATACTGTCGGCACGTGCGTTCTGCACCTTCAGTGTGTTAAGAAACTCTTATACTAATCCCTCGTATTTCTAATTTAGATGTGTTAAACTCTCCTAAGATCCACGATTGCAGTTCTCGGACTACCGACGGCACTATATAATTAAATACATCGAAAATTGGGGGTAAAATTTGCAGTGGACACAGACCTGAATACCCACGCAGAAGTAAAAATTTCCTTGTCTCGATAATTTTATTGTAAAATGATGTCCTACACAAAAGATGTTCACCACAGTGAACCTCACTGACAGCATAGAACCACTTTCCAGGCGTTTCGCCGCTAGCGAACAACTCATATGGTGTTTCTGCGATGTTGACATTGCAATACTGGTTCCTGTTCCGTTTTACTCAGAAACACTGCTATACTGCCCGAGTGGGCGGAAGGTAAAAACATAGGGAAAGAGGGTGGACAAACTGTGACCGATGCCTCCCGGCAATCGTCAAGAGTCCTGGTTCAGAAGGAGGAATTGTGCGGAATCAGAAGACTGCTAAATAGTTGGTGTCAGGAGTCAGGACAACGCTCTAGTTAGAGTCGTTCAAATCCGCCGGTCAGGTCATAGTGCCGTTCTGCCGGCCTCTGAGTCGCTCGCAGCCTCTGGTACTCGCTGGCTGTCAGCTCGGAAATCTCGTACTGTAATGACTGCCCTGCTGCTGTCCCTTACCACGTCCATGCACCAAACACCCGGTCGATATTAGGCGTATGTGGTGCTTGCGTCCCCTCGCCCTGACAGGGCTCGTCCTGGCGGCGCTCCACCCACCCATCACTGATGCCGTGCGGCTCGCGTCCAGGCGTCGGTGATGCTCTCGTCGTGTCCGCAGGCGGCAAAAAACCCTAAACCACGTCTTTACAGTCCGCACCGTCGCTCATCTCTTTCCTGTACATCCCTTGTATTTTTAGGAATTTCTCCCTGGACGAGGTTTGCAAGGTTACGAGGATCGCAAGGTTTGGGGAGCGGGTGACTCTTGTGGGGACGGGCTGGACTCTGGTTCTATCCTCCCTGCTTCCCCAGACACTTTCGCTTCTGTCGAGACAACAATGGCTCCCAGTTTCTCTGGTTCAGGAGAGAGAGGAAGGAGATTTTTGTGATTCATAACACTGGGAGTCAGAACTCGAGACCGACTTGCTTTCTCGTTTTCCACCTCTACATTTTGCTGTACTTGATTCATTTATCAAAACTACCGGAATTTCCTTAGTCTCTTTTACCGCACAAATAATTGGAATTGTATCTCCCACCTGAGTGTTCTTGCCTATAATTATTTCCCCCGGTTTCATTCACTTTTCCAGTTAAAATTACTAGAAAATTTGGTGTTAGTGCCACATCTTCCGTCAAACTAATAAACTTAACTTCTATATTTTCAATATTCATTTTTTCGTTGATAATCCTATTTATGAATCCGGAAATTCGCACAGGTCTTGTTCTACAAACTCTAAGTTACTAGAAATAATCGCTCTACTGAGTGACTTCTGTTTTACAGTTTTCATCGTCCACCATCTTCACGCCTTCTCGGCAACAACTACCAGAATATTAAGATTCATTTATACTTATCACGCCTTGTCGGGAACATTTCTCCTGTTCACAACTACCAGAATATTCAGATTCATTCATACTATGTTCCACATACACACCAGTAAAACAGTCATCAATACCTGAGCTTCCTTTCTTAACTTTTAGCCTTTTGACCACATTTTTTCCTAATTCCTTATCGCAAAATGAATAACTTATACTCTGCGGCATTAAAGGTGTTACTAATTTTTATTTCTGTGTCACTCAATGCATCAAATACATCCGAACTATTTTTCGGTTTGTCCTCATATAACATATCTGGACTACTATGAAAGTGGGTCAGTGGTGGCTGTAAAATTTCTGCAATTCCTTGATCTGTCTCCTAATAAGTCTACTGGTTTACTTATATTATTTGAAATGTCTAACACATCCCCCTGTCTTTATTTTCTTTTGGGTTTAGTAAATTCAGAGTGTCCTGAGGGCTAGCGGACTGTAAACAAACACCATGGCCCTTTTCTACCATCATCGTCTTACTGCCAGGACAAATAAAACTATTACATTTGGGGGGAAAATATAGCCTCACTGGCTCATTGCATTGAGTAATTCCCATATCTATAACCAATACATCGTTATCATATATCCTTTCCTCTGTGTCTAATTTTAACAAATTTTTAATGATAGACCCGAAACACTCGTATTTTGTTCAACGAAATTTCTTAACGGATCTTCTCCCAGCGGAAACTTTCTATTAATTATAGTTACCGCAGAGCTCGTACCTATTAAAAATTGAAATGTTTGACCCCGTATTTTGATCCCCAACGCTCTCGTTGCACTGCGAAGATCACGGACTACCCAGATGAGCAACCGGTGTCATCCCGTTCTTTTGGACAATTTATAGGCAAATGTCCCACTCCCGTAAACAACGCACACATTCGGAAAGGACAATCCCTTACCAAATAATGTTTTCCACAAATCATGCAATTACGCGGGGTCTGACGACAGCTGCGCGCAAAGTGTCCCGGAGAATTGCAGCGATAGCAGAGTTGCGTACTTCTGTGTAGAGGCGCGCGTTTAGAATCGTTAGCGTAAGCTCCGTGGTAGGATAGCGCTTTGCTGACTAACGGTGGCTGTAGTGGTGGCGAGTCGGCGGGCACCGGTGGTAGTGCCCTACTGTCTGGCTGCGTGCGTCATGGCGAAGCAATTCGCCTCCGTGTCGATGTTGCGTAACTTCGTAATATTTGCTCCTCAGCGAGTGCAAAAGCTTATCTCTGTATCAAATTTTTTTAGTCCCTTCCTGTCACAAAGCGACCTAATTCCGGCTTCAAACCTACTAAAAACTGTGCTAACAGCCTTTCCTCAAAAATTTCATCTCTTGTATCTTTACAGAGCGTATCGTATGTCAACAATAATTTTCTATCTACACGCGTCGAAAATTCCGTTACTGATTCTCTAGGTCTCTGTACACAACCCGAAAATGTTTTTTCCAGCGAAATCGGCGATGTTTTCGGCAAAAAACGAGTTTTCAATCCTGAGCAGAAGTCTTCGTAATTATCCCACAAATGCGGGTGACATTCTAAGTTCGCTGCTGTCCCCCCAACCGTAATCGTGCCGTTTGCTTTTCGTTCCATGCATTTAAATGTCTTATGATGCGTACTCTATCTAAAAATGTTTCTATGGACAATCCGTCCTTCCACGAAAAACACGGAATTAACATGACATTACTTCCAAATCCTATGACTGGTGATGGTATAGATTGTCCTACTGGTTTCGTCCGTGGACACCTGCGTCCGTACTTTCTAATACATTAACTGAATATGCAAAGTCTACTATTGTATTCGACCTATCTGTTTCTCACAACGGAAGATTCATTTTCATTTTTTCACGACAACTTAATTTGTATATAAAATAACAATGACATCGGATACCAGAACCAACACTTCTACCCAAAGTGGAGAAAAAGAAATGTAATGGTTTTGTAATCATGGATGAAGAAAGAACACAGGTAATCAACAAGAAACAATAAACCCATGGCTGCTTTGACAGAAAATAAATGTATGTAAATGAACACAAGAACTCTGAGGATCACTAGAATTGGTAAGGACAAAGGTTCGCATGCAACATTTATTACTACTACACGAGTTTTTTTAATGCTAGATAAATAAATGTTCCCCCCTAATAGTGTAGTTTGTGTACTAGATTGCTCTTACAACACTGACCATGAATTATACTGAAGTAGAGAATTTAAGTGGAACGCTGAACACATCAGATCCCGCGACTTCAACTTGACCCCCTTTAAACATTTGTACACACAATAATTAAAATACGAGAAAACAAAATTTCGTTATGCGCTTCGAAGGATTTTTTAAAAGTACCATTATTTTAATATACTGCATACCTAATTTATTGCTGTAGTTTCTTTAGTTCATCATAATTCATCCCATAGAATGTACGTTTAAATTGCTCATATTCACGCTGCATACGTATGTTTATATCTCCAACTCTTGTATCCGTAGTTTGCTCTAGCCAAAACTCCCCTACCCTTTTGTTTAAACATTTTCCAACTCAGTAATGGCTATATTACTAAGAGTTCACCAAAAGAGAAGAGCAGAAAAAACTTTGCTCATTATTTAACTTGATAATTTACTTTAATCCTATGCGCCTAATCTCGTGCTTAATTTGAAGGAAAATCCGTGGAACTACTGACATAACTTATCGTGGTCATATTGAAAGTCTGTGGAACAAACACTGACACCACTTGTTGCTGTCTTCCCGTAGTGGTTCGTAATTGGTTGGCCGAGCCGAATCACTAGGGGTAGTCGCGACGTGGAGGAAATAAATAGGTAATTTATAGAAAGGAGTGATAAGTTTCAGTGAAACTCAGAGCTAGATTGAGACATTTAATTATACTTACGTGTTTAGGTTGCGCAAGGCAGCTGCCAGAGAGAAGTAGGTTGAAGTCATGACGTAACCTGGCTAGGAGTGCTATGAGCGCGGAACAGACGCTGGTCCACTCAGTTTCCGGCCTCCGGACGATCGTTGGACAGAGGAAGATGTTACTGGGGTGTCACTCAAAAGCGACTCCCAAGCAGTAACTGGTTCCGTCTGCCCTGGGTCAAATTCGCTCCCAGATTAACTTCTACTTAGCCGAAGTTAAATGAATATGGTTAAATGTATCAAAATTATTAGTTATTCTTATATGTAAATATTGTTATTGTTGTTAGTTTGACTCGCCATACACCATTGTTATGATCTATGTGGTTCAATAAAATTATATTTATGTGGTGTTTACTCCTTTCGTCATTACCCGCTAACCTACTTCCTCCGGCCATGCGACCTCATTCTTGTAGTTGCTAGGTGTCTTCACATCTTTTAGAAAAAATACTCCTGGACGACGAGAGCGACAAGGAGTACAGCTGGAGTCCAAAAAGGATATTATAAAGTGACAAGATAAAAATGACTGAAGAAGAATTTACGTCTAATAATGAAACTGACAGATGAGAAGAGAGCAGGGTATGACGGCTCCTCATAAAATGGTCAAAATGAATTTAAAAAAACTGTGCACCAGCTTTTGTTAGTATACAATTCATGTATAACTTATGGGATCTTCCCTATGCAATGGGAGAGTGGGAAACTTCCGAGTTTTTCTCAAAGATAGGAAAAAGGATATAGGTCAGGCTAACTCGTATCGTCCGATTATGCTATTACCAACTCAAGGTGAGATTTTGAACAAATGGCTTTCTTAAAAGATCACATTCAAGGTAATGGATACTTGAGTGAAAGGCAATTTGAGTTCCAGAAAGTAAGGGGAAATGTGTAGAACAAAGAACCAAATAAATGACTCAAGGAAAATAAGAAGGTATGTCCTCAGGGTTCTAGCGTAGCACTCGTTTTCTGGAATGTAATAATAAACAAGCTTTTGGGAAACGAGGGAAAATAAGTTTTTGAGATTGGAAAACAAGGGAACGGAATATATCACGTATATGTATGATATATCGTTGATTGTAAACAGGAAGAGCAGAAGATAGAAGATAAGAGGTAGGCGTACTGAAGTTTTTTCGCCAGTAATTGACAATAGGTTAACAATGTCAAATGATAAGAGTGGCGTCATACATAGGTAATGCGGCTGCAACCAGAAGGAATCCAACAGTAAAAATGGATGAACAGCGCATTAGAATAGAAAATATAGAATAGAAAAAGAGTTCCAAGAAGTCAACCTGAGTAAAATATCTAGGTGTAATTCTTGATGTAAAGTTCAGTTTCAATAAGCATTGAGTTCATATGTGACAAAGCAAAGAAGATACACGGCTTAGTGCGGTTTGGGTTCAACAGAAACCTGCCAAATAAATCTCTAATATCCTTGTATAAAGGAGGTATTTGACTGATACTGGGATAAGCGGCAAGTGTTTATGCCCATAAGATTATCAATGTCCATATAGTAAGGGAAAAAATATATGGATAATATTGTGGTGGGTAATCAGCCTACCTGGCCCACTCAGCAGTCAGCATCTTGTTCCGGCTAACTCAATTAATTTATTTTAAGAAAATACACACTGAATAGGTAATAATACACACAGCAGAGATAAATTGGGTTTTAATTACTATCTACTTACATTGAAACTATTACCAGATTTCTACTCAAGCGTACATTCCTCACACTTTTCCCCCAAAATCACGTTATCACCATCGTATACTTCTTTACAGCGTTGGTTCACTACTAGTCCCAACCTGATTAGCTTCATAACCAACAAATGAATTAGAATTTTCAATTACCAAAATAAATTGTTTCTATTGACTATTACTAAAATTACACCTTGTTCTTTAACCACGGAGTACACATAATCGCTCGCCACTTTTGCTATTTTTCTGATTGCTGTCAGAACCATTTACCTTCTGAATGTCTGTAGCTGGCCTGCCGGTCTCGAAACTGCGTGGGTGTTCAGGGCCTTTCCGGGATCAATTACCCAAGGACCACCTTGTAGATTCGGCGCCGTCACCTGACAGCTGTTGACTTGTCGGAGGCCACTGGCCTGCGCGTCACCCCTCGAAGTATCGTACGGCTCGCCTCCAGTCAACTCGAACCACTCGACGGCCTAATTAAAGCACTTAGTCCTTTCGCTAATTGACGTATTGAAACCCAAGCAGAACACTGAGAGGATTTCTGGTACTGAAGCCCCTCGATAACTAGGTAATTAAGATCTATTAAGCAGAATTCGTCGCCCTAATTAAACAAAAACGACGTAATTCGTTAATGACTCGATCCTAGTTGTCACGCTCGAACTCTCTAATTAAGACGATCATTCTTGTAACGTGGTAATCAGGAAATACCTCATCCACAAAGCAATGAACTGCATTGAAGCGGGGCGATGCCCGGAAACGTTCTAAGTGTCAGAGCACCAAAAAAATATAAGTGTCTGAACACGAAATTTCTAAGTCTCTCGTTGAAAGCAAGTAAGATAAGTAAGATATCTAGTGATACTCTAGTCGTCAGTGATCTTGAGCGTTTTCGCGCGTTCCCTTTTATTACATCTTCCCCACTAATTTTCAAAATTTCGCGAAGGAAGCCACACCCTCCCACGCATTATGTGTCACTTTGAACCAATTACTTCATTTCATTACTCCACGTGGAGTTGGTTCGATTGATTCTCTAAACAAAATCATGTCTTCTTGTGTGCGACGTCTCCGCTTTCTGTCATACCCCGACACTCCGCCTCATTCTAAAGACTTCTGGATCTTTTCCTCGTCGCGCGATCCCCTTATCTTTTTCGAGTTGCCCGCCTTATCAGTCATCTTTATTTCTTGGATCTTTGGCGGCTCACTAACTTGTTCGCAATCACGCGTTACGTCCCTCAGCGCAATCCCTAATGCAATCCTCTGTCGTTTCGACTTTCCCTTTTCGAGCTTCTTTCGTTATGTTTTGTCTTGAAATACCCAAGAACCCTCTTTTTGAATTTCTTGATCGTCTTCCTAGGTTTCTAGAGCGCCCTTCCCTCCTAAGTTATGTTTGGTGTCCTCCCGTCCTGGGTTATTTCACAGTCCTACGCTTGTGTTTCTTTTCGTCTTTTATCTACTACGCCGCGCATTCTACTGCGTAGGGCGTCCTTCCTTCGAAGGGTCTGTTTTTACGGTGTTATTTTGATTCTTTGTGCGATCATCCACGCCGCGCGCTCCTTTTCAAAAACCCAGCCTCGAGTACGCAACGGTTAAATTTGATGCTTCTTTTAATACTATTCCTTCCAATTCTTAATTAAATGTAATGAATTAAATCCTCATTACAATATAGAGCAGGAGTTAGAATATACACAGCATTTGTGCACATCCAGGTTAAGTTGATGATGTCACAATGCCAACTAATGCAATAGAAGTACTTCTTGGGATAGAACCTATAGATACACACATACAAAAATTATGGCTGCTGTACAAAATGCTTAAAAAAGGAAGTGTGCAAATTGTGATGAAATAATACCAACAGAAGAAAGAGGCCTACACACAAGCAAAACAAACAATCGCTTGGGATGGCACACTTGAAGGCAGTCTTTCATTACGATTCAATATCAAAATAATACCCATGAATATATACTGTAAATCTCAAGTCTGTCTCATTATTTCATGCTCTGTTTTATGAGTAATTACTAGAGAAGCCAAGCATGTTAGAGATAAATTAATCCTCTCTAATCTTCTGGAATATAGACCTCACTCACACCGGAAATACAAAGGAACCGAGAATCAAGTCCCAACTAACTTTGATACAAAAGGAAGAGGAACATACTTGCCAGCTGTATTTTTCCATATCATTTATTTGTTATTAAAAAATGACATGAAAGTATAACCTTTAGATTACAAATAAAGACAACTTCCTACAGCACAATTACAAATGAACACAACTTTTCACAAGCACTTCCAAAACATTTATTGCCATTATCTGGCTTAATACTGAAGCACAATACTTGCATTCACTTTCCTTCAAATATTAATAAAACATTTATTGAAATATTTTTGTATTTCATAGCATACCATTGTATTTCATTGATTACCATGGTATTCAATTACTTTTAAACAAAATTATGAACAAAGGATTTTAAAACATTTTGGTAAGTCTTAAAAAGAATAATATCAATTTAATTTACACATCACTATTCATGTAAATGTGTAAAACATTCTATTAATTCTGCAAATACAGAATGTTAACTCTATCTCAGTCCAGTTTTCTAAAAGAAATTGAGTGGACAGAACTCCCTTCAAACAAAAGTAAAAACCTATTTGAAAACAGGTATCACATTCTTGAAATTATAATCCTCGAATGTTCACCAAAAACTAATTTGGAACATGTCTAACTTTTGGATATACTTCAAATGTTGACAAAAGAGCATAAGTGGTCCCAAAACTGACACAACTCAAATTAATTTAGTATTGTATTATGCATTTGTCACAAGTTCACAAGAAAAATGCAGAACATCAGAAAAAAAGAATCACTTGCAAAATGTGAATATTTCTCAGTGCATCCATCCCAAAAAAGGCTACACACAGAAATATTCTTAAGTGATTTCTAATTCAAATATACCAATACAGTCTTACATTCCAGTTTCTTCCTCCCACAATGAAGATAACATTCACATTAATCTGAAATAAAAATTTCGTCATTCTCTTATCAGTCAGAAATTTTAAACACTGATAAACTCAAAAATAAACATGGGTATTTTGACACATAGTTGGCATAATGTTATACATGGCTTTGAAGAATAATTATGAATGAGCAAAATCATCCAAATTTGAGTAAAGTCTAGAATGTAGTTTTTGAAATTTTCTATACAAATGCAATGATTTACATTAACAGAATGTAGCACTACATTATTATGTACAATTCTCTAGAATTCCTAGTATCACAGTAGAAAGTCACAATAGATAGTCTCACATCACATAGAAAAAGTTTCACTTTTTCCTCCACTCAAAACCAATATTTCTTAAACAAAAAAAGTTAACAATTACTCAAGTTCTTCTCACAAATGACACTGAACTTCAAACTGCTGCACAATTCTGCTTATGCTCAGACCAATGTTTGTCCTGTTACATAAAAAGAAGAAAAATTAATTAGAATTACAATATGAAATAAATATATTAAAAATAAAACTTTTGCTCAAGTCTGACACTTTTAATGATTCTCTAATAATCAATTTTGCATCATTAAATTCCAGGTTTCTTCTCCTGAATATAAACACAACTAAAATATTTAAAACTTTGATATAGAAATAAAAAAGATGAAATTTGGAAAACTACTGGGATATTATTAAGACTGGGAAGGTCTCAAGTTAACATTTCAATTCTAATAATGTATACACCTACCAAAAGAATGAAAAAACATCATTTATTTTACCTTAAAACTAAAATTATTTGTTTTTATCCTTGTTTTTTTTTTCACAAGTTTCAAAAATTCTAAATTTTCAGTTTACAAAAACCACAGAAGTGGAGCCTGGATATTAGACAAAATACCTTTCTTAATTGAAACAAAATCATAAATGCATCTGAGAATGATTGAGGCACATTTTAGAATGTCTATCAATCTTATTTTTGAGGTTCTCATTGGAAAAGAAAGAAAGTTATCTTTTTAATTTTTCTTATTCTACTTAATTCAATACTATTACTAATTAGGATTTTTCCAAATACCTTCACAATTCAATTTGTTTTCTTTCTACCCCGTCAATATTATGTAATATAAACAATCTGAAGGTCTGCTTGCATAGGAATTTAAACTACCACCACAAATATTCCATTTTTTTAAAAAAAGGCAAGTTTGAGTAACAAACAGGTTTACCATAGAAAGTTGAGTCTTACAGTCCATTTCAGTTGAGTTGAGTCCCTCGTTTCAGTTAAGTTCAGTTGTGTTAAGTGTCCCTCGCCTCAGTTAAGTTCAGTTGTGTTAAGTGTCCCTCGCCTCAGTTAAGTTCAGTTGTGTTAAGTGTCCCTCGCCTCAGTTAAGTTCAGTTGTGTTAAGTGTCCCTCGCTTCAGTTAAGTTCAGTTGTGTTAAGTGTCCCTCGCTTCAGTTAAGTTCAGTTGTGTTAAGTGTCCCTCGCTTCAGTTCTGCTGAGTTGTGCTAAGTCCCTCACTTCAGTTCTGTTCAGTTGAGTCCCTCACTTCAGTTCTGTTCAGTTCTGTTCAGTTCAGTTGAGTCCCTCAGATCAGTTCAATTGATGTGAGTTGAGTCCCTCAGATCATTTTCTAAGTACCCTTTAATCTCCTATTTCAAATGCCTAAACATCCAAGCTCCACACATAAAAAAAAAACCAGTTTAATCAATCTTTAACTAAATTATTTATGAGAAAAGAAAATTAATGAAAATGAATAAATTCATTACAGTACAACTCCAATTATCCATAGTCCAGATGCCTGGATCGATGGAAGAATAAAAAATAGTTATTTTCTTGCTGTACTGAACCAACAGTAACAATTATAGACCTATATAATTAAATGGTATTTTTAAACTGTATATAGTTAATTAATTTTTGTTTTATATATAGCAGTGTAATATTTCTTTGTAATTTTGCCATAGAAATAATTTTTTTTTTTTTTTGGAAGAATCCAGTTATCAGGATCTGGTTCCAATTGACGTGGATATTTGGAATTCTATTGCATATATGAAACTTGTATTAATAATACAACCCTGCACTGATTTAGACCATACACTCTAAATGATATACTCTTAAGAAAATTAAATTACTTGGTAACAATCAAATGCCAAAGACAACACAAATAAAACATTTAATACATACAAATTAACATGCGAAATTAAGAAAATCATCAAGGCTAATTTTTTAGATGCAAAAACATATAAACTCTTGGTATAATATTCACCATTCCAATTTTCTTATACTAAACAATACAATAAACACTTTACTCATCACAATTTCACTAAAAATGAATTGAACTGAACCACACAACACCAATTTTAATCAAATAACCTTGTACAAGACATACACTGAGTTTATGACATTGCATGCACAACAGTTATACACAGTTGAAACCAATTTGAGCTTGCATAGATAGGAGAAACTTGCATAAATATTAATTTCAAATTACATCCCTACAGCTCTGATGTTTTCTTCCGAAAATCATGACTCGAGAGAAACCTTTTTTATGAATGATTCTTCACACAAAATGTGAATGCAAATAAGAAAATGAAAGATTTATTCCACAAGCTTCAGAAAAAGATAAAAAATAAAAGTGCTACCGAGGCTAAAAAGAATAAGAACATTGAAGATAGCATAAATTTAAAAAAGACAAATTAATGCTAACATGATTAACTTTTGTGTTTAGCATTATTTCTGGTAATCTGGTTTCTTACAATAACAGTGAAGTGATGGACTACACATCACAGCAATTCCTTGCCCAGTTACAAAAGATGAATGAATTGTAACTGGGAAAGAAGCTTGGGAAATAATCAGAGGAATAGTGATTTTCCACAGGAGATAATGGTTTAGGCACATGAAAATGAGATCCTTTCCATGCACAGATTGAATCCATTGACTAGAAGGAAGCAACAGATATATCTTGTAGAAACAGGGTTATCTAAAGAGAAACAACAAAGAGCAACACACCTTGCTATGAGTCTAGAGTGCCATGAAGACACATCTTGAAATAAGGAATACCTTCTGATCATTCTAGCACACTTGAAGAAAAAATTAAAAGGAAGAGAAATGGATGTATGAATTGGCAGGAAGAAAAATGAAAAGATAGTCAAACAATAGGCCATTCAATTTACTTTGTGTGTAAGGAAAGAGTATGAATGAAAGGACGGATGAACAGACACTTAATAAATGAGCAAAGGACATGGGGAGAGCACAGTTCAGGAGGGATGGACGGACAGATCAGGAGGAACATAGAGACAGGATGTTGTGGTGAAGGGGGAAGAGAGGGTTTAGACAGAAGGGGGAATAGGGAGTAACACGGACAGGTAAAGGCAGGGGTCGAGGATGAATGAGACAGAGAGTTGAAGATGAACATATAAAACAGTGAAGATGGATGCCTAAATGAGGAGATCAGCAGGTCATGGGTAAAAATTGATAGGAAAATAAATGAAGGCTGGGCAAACATGTGAATGGTTGAGTAAAGTAAAGGGCAAGTAAATAAGTAAATTAAGAAATTGATGAGTAAGGTAGTAAATGAATGAACATATAAATGCATGAATTAAAGATAGCAAGTTTTAAATTGTAGTAGTGCAGAAGTTAAAAATTCTAAGTTTAACTGAAGGATACAAAAAGTACAGTAATTTCATATAAATGATAACTACACTCATGAAGTACATTTCATACAAAGGATTAGTTGAAGCTAGGATGTTGAATGCTCTTAATAAGTTATATGATTCCAATCACCAATATTTTATGTACTTTTGATGATAGCGATATCAAGGTCCGTGTTAGTAAGTTCACAACAGAAGTGAACACTGTATAGAAAGTGAAAAATGGTAATAGGTTTGTGTGTTGAAAGGATCTCATGCTGTTTCAAAATTACAACAGGAATACATCGGATCATGCAAGAAAATGCACCTTTTGTTCAAGAAGTACAGCAAGGTCCATTTCAATTTCTTGATTAGCAATTGATCCTGAATATTCGATGAGACCTACATGGGGACTCAACCTGAAAGAAAGCTTGTGCTTCAAAAATGTGTGGGTGTTTAGGAGACTAAAAGCATACATAAATAAGAAACAAAAAGGTAATAGTGAGAACAATTTGTTGTAATGTTTTCAAAATAACTGTTTTGTTTTTTTTACTTTTAAAATAAAATACTCCGATAAACTTAATTAAGTATAATTTTAATATGCATAATACATACTGATTTTCAAAAATATTTTTATTTTGTTTTAATTTTACAAAAAATATCTTTTGAAGGATGAAATTTACTTGTTGCTCATGTAAATGAATATAATTCAATCTGATTACAATAGCTACAATTCCTATGATGATCTGTATACCCATTACATGACCAGAATATATTTTTGTCTGGTTTGAAATAGAAATTGCACTGAACACATTGAGTTCATTCTTTCATGTAAAACAATACAAAGATTAAAAGCAAATTACTGAAATATGAACCTTTATAATCTATCCTCAGAAATTCAAGCATAGGAATGAACAAGCAAAAACCTACATGAAGGTGGTGATATATACATATTTGCATGTAGGGAAAAAAAAGTAGATAAGGCTGTATCAAATGGAAGTTTTTAAATGCTTTATATTTGCAACTATTTTCTCCATCGTGTTCTTTACTTAGCAACTGACCCATTGCTATTTTGCAAAATACATAATAGATTACTGTGGATACTCGATATTAAATGAGAAAACTGAATAAAGAAAAGCATTCATCAAGATCTTTGATACAGAATAAAATCATCATAGTATACCCCCGATCTTGTAAATAAATTGTTCTCTCTCAGAACTATGAATTTAATGGTCTTACTTGCAGAAGTGTATGAACAACCACCCCAAAACATTCAGTTCAAATTTCTGACAACATATTTAAGGAAATCCCCTGTACAAGAATTTCATGTTTCTATCCCAAAAATTAACAGACATCAACTTCTCAGTATATCCCCAGTTCTTCTCATTCCAATTTCTTTTTCTTGTATCTTTATGTAAATTTTACAGCAAATATTACACATTATTCTACAATGCCTGATATATTGCTAGGAACTAGTTTTCTTTAGTAATGAACAAAATAACTAATATTTTTGGAATCCCAAAAGCTTTGGTATAGAGCATTTAAAAAATATACTTAAAATTAGAAGTTTATTTTAAAGTGCAAAAATTATGGTTTCCTTCTTAGACTTTATTTGCAATCGTTATTTTTCTCAACCTTCTTATATAGCAAAGCTTTTGTGAATCCATTAATATTAGTTATATTGAAAAAAAAATTATCATATTCCAAATTATATTCCATGTCCTTCAATTCACAAATTTACCAGATGATATGGAAGGTAATTCTTGTGGTATGGCTGTTTTATACAAGATTAAAGCCTAATTCATTTAGATAATGATTCATTCTAATATATTTTTAATAATTTCACTTCACTTTTTCTCTTACCAAAGTAAAACAAAAAAAGACCAAGAAGGGTAAATAAGAATTAGTTTTAACATCCAAAGTGAACTTTATTGTTCGCTTTTGCATGTCAGGTAACTCTGGAGTATCTTCATTCTTTAATGAGGAGATATCATCTACATATTGGCACCAACATTGAACCATTCATGGAGTATCAAAACTATTTATAACATAGTGTAACATTTTCAAGTTTATAACTTTCTGTTTTCTCATTTTCTGTTTATAACTTTTTTATTCTGATTATTTACCTGGCTTACTCCTGACTTACACCATTTTCTTCTCATCTCTGAACAGAGGGTTTATGTTGAATTTAAATTATTTTCTATTTCTCTAGCAATCTACTTTCTAAATAATTTTTACCACTAAAGCTATAAGGGAAAAATGAGGAAAAGTAAAGAGCAAACCAGATCTACAGACCTAATTTCACTTAAAATAGGCACATAATCCTTTACTAATAACCAGGGGTGTAGAGCCCAATTCGACAGTGTGGGAACTCTCACAATGGAGCAGTTAGTTAAGAAAAGTCACACTCCCTGCCATGAGTGCTAGTCTAGGAGGGTCTCTAGAATTTAAAAAGTAAAATGGCAAGTGTTAAGGCTTTAGCTCTAATTAGGTTAATTTGGAACCAAATTTAACACATTCTTCACAACAGTATGTTTACAAACTACACAATCAATATAGGGTCTATCTTGCATACATTGATAGGGTCTACTATTCAAAAAACAAGAACTGCTCTCACATAATCCCACTCCCATACACTCCCTAACCACTACACCCCTGCTAATAACATGCACATTGTGCATTACATGCTCCTTTTGGCTATTTTAAGATATCCTAGATGATTCGCTATTTTGCAGATGCTCTTCTTTCTTTATTACACAAGCACTAATAAAGGATGATATAATCAAACAAAAACAACTGCAGTGTGATGCCTTTGAAATAATGAGACAGAAAATCTAATGTAGCAAAGCATACAGAATCTTTTAAAAAAATGTAAGGGATAGATATTAAAATTCTAAGGAGATAAATGCATAAATATGAATGGAAATACAAAACAACTTCCCAGTATTTGAAAAGTTCTTGGCGTAGTCAACCCTCTCGCCTCAGTAGCTCAGCCTTAGAAGAATGAGCTGAAGTCACCTTATTCTAAAAGAAGGTGCCGCCAGGATAATTAGATACTATAACTTGGAAGCATTAGATCGTGAAAGAGAGAGAAAATAGAATGAAACAAAAATGACATATTCTTTTAACAAAATTTTTTAAAACAAAATTTGTTTAAACACACACTCATTCCTGGGCTGTAAAAACTATTCAAGTTTATTATAAGACTCAACAGTAGTAAATCCTTGTATTTTTATGTCCTAAGAGTCTGTTACCCAAACAGCAGTTGTTGAAGAGAGTGAAGGATTGATGTTTTCCAATTCTATGATCTATTTCATCACTTTTAGAAAGGCAACACTGATTAATGAAATATTCCTTTCAATCAGGGTGCATAAACAGCTTTAATTCCTCACAAATAGCGTTCTATTTGTCACAGATTGTTAAAAAGTTGAAAATTCAACAATTATAAGCAAGAGTTCCCTTTAAAAAAGTATCATAGAATATTAAAAAAGATGGAAGGTACTGTTTGAGCACATCCTCTCATTATAATTAGATGAGACAGAAAGCATAAATAAGAAATTCATCTTTGAATCCATAAAATCACACAAAATCAATCCTGTAAAGAAACAACTGACTTTAAATATAAAACATTAATAAAAAAAAAATCTTATATTCTATTTGATGTGCAAATACATTAAAGACAATAAATAACAAGATACAACAATGATTTATTACCAAGATCGCACGATGGGTAAAATCACATTTTCACTGTAATTGAGAACAACATTTCAAAATTAAGGTTTATCATAATACACAAGGTTGTAGTATTACATAGATGAAATGTTGATATGCCTAGAAACAAATGTTGTGAGATATCACATGTCAAATTTTAAAAACATTGATAATTAAGTAGGTTCATGTTAAAATGTAAAAGTTAAATTTTAAGCAGGTTCATCTTTTAAAGAATTTAACCCTTAACATCATGATGAAAAGACGTACAGCATGAAAGTAACGATTCTGATTTACGTATCTGGCGGATTGTAGAATTTTAACATGAACCTACTTAATTATGAATGTTCTTAAAATTGACATGTGATATCTCACATTTGTTACTGGTATATCAACATTTCATATGTGCAATATTACAACCTTATGGATTATAATGAACCTGAAGATGAGGCTAAACCTTAACTTCGAAACGTTGCTGTTCTCAACTACAATGAAAATTTGATTTTACCCATCATGTGATCTTGATAGTAAATCAGTGTTGAACCCCTCTATTGATTGTCTTGAATGTATTTGCACATCGAAACGAATATTAATATACTATATAGACAATCAGAGAGTGAGTGACATATATAAAACAAAATCTATTGTCATCTTAACATTCTGCTTTTCTTTTCTTTTCAGAAATTAACCTATTTTTGAACACTTTAAAGAAAGATTTAAACAAAACAGGTTTCTTAAAGTAATTAAAAATACTTTCTATGACTGAGCTATGATGCAGGAGAAATAAACAACTTACCTGGCAATGTTTGCTGCAATACTTTGTGGCCTTGCAGACAGAGCAAACAAAGTTCGCCTTCTTGAAGCACCTAATGCAGTGGTTAGTAGGATCAAGGAAGTTGAACTTGTCAGCAACTTCACCACTGTAATATCTTTCTTCCACTACATTGGCCCCTGCCATACTTGTAGCATTAGATGAAACATTTGGAGAAGCATGTGTCACTAATGTTTGCAAGTGATTATTTTGCGATTCATGAGAAGCCTTTTCATCATTATTTTGTGAATGATGAGATGCCTTCTCATCAGCCCTTTGTTTATGTTGACGTTGCTCTGGAGCATTCTTCCAAGTTTCACTAATGTCAAAAACTGAGTCTGAAGACTGATAGGGAACCAAAGTACTGGTTGAAGCTGGGGATTCATTTCTAGGTTGACTTCTTGCCCCAACAGTTAAGTCAAGGGGTCCTTCTTCAGATGCAGCACTTGTATTAACATTAACTTCTGATCCTTCAGTACTGAAAATTAGAGATACAAATTAAAGTCTATTAACAAGAAATGGAGAAATAAATAGAGGAAAAGGAAAAAAAATACATTAATAATATTATGTTCTTACACACAATACAAATTAGTACCCACAACTTTTTGTTTTTCAAACTTTTACTAGAGCTTCTAATATGCAATGTTTTACTTTATCTGCTACCAATTCATACTCTCGATATTTGACTCTTAAATAATTTTCTACAAATGGAATAAAATTATCGACTTCAAACAGTTTGTCATATTTCACCACATATGCTCTAAAATACATCCCATCAGGAGTCGAATAGCGTTAAACTTTTATCCAAGCATGGTCTGTTATTTTAGATTTATGCAGTTCTTATGAGTCCAATTTATTACTAGCAAATACGAAGTCAATGATTATTTCACTTTATTCATCATAGTGATGGATCTATCAACATATTTGCTCATACCTGATTACTTCATTTGTGATTACTTCATTCACGTTACATCACTGATTGTAATTTTCCTTTGTAAAAAGAATCACTCATAAAATCTGTTGAAGTCACCTATTATTATATACTCATATTTTCACCAACACATCAAACTACATTATAAGCAGATAAGTTCAATATCCTCAATTTAATCAGTTTATCTTGCTTTCAGTAGTGATATCAATGCAGGATTATTTTTGAACATGATTTGGTGAACTATTTCATTCTGATATGTTGGCAGACTGGTACATCCACACATTTTATAAATTGCAAGCGCACACTCACACACACACACACACACTCATGATGGATAGATAGATATATGTTTGTGAGTGTAAAAATCACTCACAAATTTAATGGAACCATTTCGGCTCTCTCACCCATGTAAAGAATGTGGCATGCAATTCTCTACATGTCTAAGGAAGGCTGTACACTGAAATGGTTCAGTCAAATATGTGAGTGATTTGTATGTGTTCTTTTTTCTATTTCTCATTAGCTTTAAAACTTTTTCATTTATAGAAGAAAGTAGTGTTGGTTTCTTTTCAAAATTTCTGTAGTATTTGATGTACACATATTTATGTGCATTAATTAAAAATATTTGATATGCATTCACTGCATTCAAGGATTCAGTAGTTTATAAAAAAACTTGCCAAAAAAATTAACCGTCTATCAACAAGACCTCTAAGTGGAACAAATTCAACGAGACAGTGTCTCACATGAAACCTAGTGCAATTATTTATTTCTCATGGTTTAATTTTTCCGGCAATTGAGACTTATTAATAATACCATCAAACATAATATCTTTCACTTAATGGAAAATGAATAAATAAACGGAAGGTGTAATAGGACAAGGACTCTGATCAATATGCACTGAAGTCTAAAAATATGCACCGAAGTCCAAAATATACACTAAAAATACAATTAAATGCATTAAACAAATTTGAAATATGCACTTCAAAAAACAAGAGACATATATACCTACTTATTACTGAAAAGTGTAATTTGGGTTTGTTGAATAATACCACTGAGTTCTTTCATATAGTATAACATTCAAGTAATACACATGTAAATAGCTTGTTAAAGTAATTTAACTTAAAAATCATCGAGTGCAAACAAAAATCTTCAAAGATACGCATTGACATGCAAAAAAGGTCTAGAAAAATACCCATTTACATGCACTATTAAATTTAATACATATTGTTCCACGCAGTGTGAAAATGGTAGAAATTGATTTTTGAACAATAACAAAGTTAAAATCTTTGTTTCTTCAATGAAGTGCTACTTCACTGAGATATAAACTTATTATCCACTAAATAAAGTTGTTTACAATTCTACAATTAAGAAAACACAATTATAAATGAGAAACGCAAAATACATACGTAACAGGAGGATCAGTACATGTGCTGGGTAATGCATTCCTTGGTACATACAACATTTGAACTACTTCAGTCAATGGCACACAAACAACTTCATTGTTTGTTTTGATCTGCAACTGATCACCAACCTGTTGAGAAAATCATATGATTATTGTAACATTAATACAGTGGTAATACAGTAGTAAGTACAGAAGCTGGATGAATAAAATGAGGACTTATGGGAAACATTCAGGTTACAATCATAAAATGACAAAGTCTATGTATTGATACAGAATTTGTTTTAATGCTATCATAATCTTTTTTTTAATGAAGAAACACATATATTAATGGCAATTAAGTGGCTAATGCATATGCTGCTCAAATTTAACATAAAAGAATGAGATTTTTAATTCCATATTACAGTTCACTTCAGTTACAATAACAAGAATAAAAGCTATAGAATGAAGGAATGAAATTGGAAAACAAAAACCTTTTAGGTAGAGCAAGACAGGATAATACATAACATAATACCACCCTACTATAGTTAGGTATAAATTTATGTATTTTTATTCCAACATTGAATTTGTTATAAATATAACAAATTGAAATTTTATATAGTTTCTCCCTCAGCAATTACAAGTTTTTAAAATATATAATTGCTGAAGGCACTAAAATACAACTATATATGCGTGATTAAAATAAAATGCATGATAAATGTTGGGATAACCGAACGTTACTAAGATGGGTGCATCACTATATTTAAATGGATGAGAGCTTAAAGCACAGATATTCTGCTAAATTTAGCAATGAAGTGAAAGAAATGCAGCAGATTATAGTCTTTGCCCAATATAAAAAACCTGCCACTCAGGTAGTCTTCTGACACTCGGTACAACAATCTGCTACTGAGAAGTAGCTCTCCCTTAGGAGTATTGCTTAATTCATCCCTTATTAGAGTACAGTTGTTACCTTTCAAATGATTTGATTAGCTGTCATCATGGTAAAAGGACTGTGGTTCAAATTGTTTCATCTACCTTACATGAGAAAAAGGAACCATTGTTTAATAACATAACATCAGAGTTAATTTAATTGTAGTGTAAGCTAGAAAATAGGATTTCTCTTAACAGCAGTTGGAGATCTGCTGTAGCTAGCACCCTGCTAAGCTCCAAATAATTGTTAAGAGCTGATTAAGATAGACTGACTAGCCGAGTGGCAGTTTTTCTATCTTTGATACACAATAAAAATAGGTCAGATCAGCAAAATAGTAGAGCTACAGTTTTTAAAATGTGTTCTGCAGAACCCTAGTGTTCCATGGGTTATTCACAGGGATTTCAAGAGTGAAGACAAACAAACAAATTTTAAGACTATTTTATTTAAAAAACAATGAACAAATTTCATTCTTCGTAGAACACATTTTAAATAACTAAACTTTTCTCGAAAATCAAACATATTAATACTAGGCCAACAATTAATTAAAAAATATAGTATAAATATACTAATTGTAGTTACATATGAACCAATTTTTTTAACCAATCATGGACTAAATACCAATTTTTGAAAATTAAGTATAAATGAAAAATTGATGTATATGTCCATAACCGCTAATTGTAACTTTATTTACAGGAGTTGGGGTGCAGCCAAAAGAATGTTGATTATTTATTGGGTTCTAGACCTGAAAAAATTCGAAACCACTGCCACAGTATACAGCAATTCCACCCTTATTTCCCACATATTCTCATAATTTAGTAGCAAGGAGAGTAAACAATGGTTTCTAACTTCACAATAATGTTCCAGAAACCAGATTCTAGGTAGCTCTTATTGCAAGTCGACCTGCTTATAAAATTGAGGAAACATCCTACCTCAATCTTGATGCCGTCGTGACCAATACATGGAATTGAAGGAAAATGATTGTTGGTGACAAATATTATCTCTTCTCGATTTCAATGTTGGGTCATTTCATAATCCTAAAATTTAACCAAGGATTGTTTTATATTCGTTCAGAATACATAACAAAATCATTTTTTTCTGAACTATTTTCAAAAGGCATATAAGTGATATATAATATCTTCATGTCCAATTGAACTGGGCACTTTGAACAGATGTATCATAAACCAGATATAACAGGATAATACATCTAATGTAGCAGGAAAGAATTTATTCAACAGAAAATTAATTCTCCCAGCAACCAGGGTGTGTTTTATTTAGTAAACTCAGAAGACAGACTTGTCAACACTGCAAAATTGTATCCCAACTAAAGGGTGATAATTAAACTGAAAATTAAATCTACCATTCCCATGTCGGAACATTTCATTAAGTCATAGTATGATATCCTTTTACATTTGGTAAGGAACTCAAACAATTAAAAATCCTACTTTCATAATCTAAGAAAACATTTTCTTTTTTGCTCATTTATCACATAAGTCCAAGAAATAATCTTCTGTCTACTACTGGGCATGCATGAGGACTCAAACATACTCGCATGTGTGGTCTATGTACAAATTCTGAGTTCTTGAGTAAAACTTTTCTCGCAATGCTTCCAACAGTAAAACAAATTATTAAAACACTGACAACCAACTACTACAAAAACTACCTTTCCTGCCCTCCCTTTATTTTTTATTTTTCTTCCCACCTTCTTCTCCTCCATTTGCTACACACTGCAGAACAATTCCCACTGTATCTCGCTGTGGTGCTGTATGAATCTGTTTGCTGCAAAGAATGGCATTTTGTGTAGAGTATTTCCCTCAGAACTTTTTAAAATATAAATTAAACAAAATATACTTGGAAGATAAGACAGCAAGGTTTCTAAACATTGCTTTCTAAATCCTAGTTGAAGGCAGCTGAAACAAAATAAGAATTTATTTCTCTTGATAAGAAGTGCTTATGATTACAGATTGATACATTAAGTAAATATATATGGTTCCTATCATAATTACTTTATTGCAGTGTTTTGACATATATTACTACCTCACTTTCTTTTAATATTACTATCTTTTAACTTCACTTGTCATTCAGAAATATAAATGAGAAAGCATGATTCAATATATTATTTATTAAACCATATTCTTGGTTCTTGGGTTTTTTGAATTTCAGGTTTGGGTTCCATCCAACGGTGATAGTTGGTTCCAATGCATTCTTTGACAACTTATCATATGGTTATGTTAAATTTTCATTGGTTCAGTAGGTAATCTGGAAACACCATTTCGATAGTTTTGCATTGCAATAACTGTGATGGTAATTATAAGTTAGTTTCATACTTCAGCTGGTGAAACAACAGAAAAAAAAATGTTTTATAAGCAGCAAGTTGAGTCACTAAATCAGTATGAATACCTTTAGTTCTTTCATTCAATGAGAGGAATTCATGAATGGATAGACTCTGTATATACAAGGTGGTTTCCAGGTGTCATTTCAAGTTGTTACTTTTCTTTGAAATGTATTCTAAATATACAAAATCTCGGTGAATGGTATAATTTCTCAGTTTGTAGGATTACTTGAAGCAAATAGCACATGACGAATTTGGGCCAATAATAACTCGGGTGGCTCTTGAATGATTTACACAAGTATCAATCTGGTAGACAGTCACCACATCCCAAGAGAATGAAGTCGCTGAACATACAGGACAATTCAATGGCCAAAATAGTAGTAAGGCAAAGAGGTATGTCAGTTTCTCTTCTCCTGTTTTTTTGTGAATTCTTGACAGTGATTCTGATTTCTCTTATCCTTCAAGTTCCAATCACTGATTTCAATGCCAAACCATCGTCACACAAGTAGAAAGGTAATAACCTACCTCAACATGATGCATAGCTCATTCTACACTCATGAGGATAAAAATATTGATTCTTATTTTCAGAAGGACTGATAGTCCAGATTTCAAACAGCCACTTCTCAGTGTATAACTACATAAGAACAACAATCTTGAAACTTTTAGAAAATAGTGATACTGTGCTCTACAATTTCAGGCATGAAGCAATAATATTCTTCTCAAGTTCCTTCATAAATTAATTCTTTGAAGCATGAAACTTTTCTTCAATTCTTTAGTCATCCCTATCAGCTAACCATTTCCAGAACACATCCAAATTGTCTCAGTCCCCTTTAGATGGTAAAAATTAAATAATGTATACGCTTTGATGATTGGAGCAGTAATAAACAATCTTTCTTGACCATATAATGCTTTCAATCTTGCCATAATAACAACAATAACAATTATCATACCATGAGAGAGGAATATTTGAACTGATTTACTTATAAAATTTACAATTTCTTTGGACACTTATATTATTTGTTTGACTATTTCGAAGGTTGATTAATGTATTAATAGATTAAATATGAGTAGAATTTAACATAATAACAGTAGAATCTCTTACTAGAAAGTAATAAATTTGGTAAAAAATTGCACAAATTAAAGGGGTCATGTGACACAGGAGGAGGACCGAATGAGATTTTGTTTGAACTATTTGGAGCGGTCTCGTTTGACAACAGAAATATTGTCAAAGTCGTTATTCATAAATAAACTTAATAGTAAAAAAAAAACTATGTGTAGGATAATAAACTAAGTTACTCTCCAAAACCAAGCAAGGGACCATCCCATCAATTCCAATCAAGGGCAAATTGGCATAACTATTCAAGTCGGGCCCTGAGGCAAAATGTAGCTGGGGGCCCCTTAGTGACCGTTGTTAAAGTGGTTTAAAATGGTTAAATTTAGAAATATATTTAATGATTTTCTAAGTAAGGAATACAAATCTTAATAACAATTTAGTTATTTTATTAAATAATATTTACATACCACGTGTTTTAAATGTGGTAATTGTACAAAAACAAAAAAAACAACAAGAATGACAGATTTATATTTTCATGCAACATACTTTCATTTTAGAAAATGTTTTAACTAACTGATGTAATATGCTATTTAAATAATTTGTTTCCACATATTCGATGGATAAAACTCTTAAACTGCTTAATTTGTCTTGAGTTTTTCAAGTAATTTTTGACGAACTTCAGCTTCGAAAATGACTATTCTGTAACTGCATAGTAAAAATATCATGACAACTGTACACACATCCGGTTAGTGTAAAATGATCAATAAGTAAAAATTGATCCTATGAAAAGAGTTCGTTGATTATGTTGGCAATATGTTCAAGATTGAGAGATCAAGGACACTCTTTGATAATTTAAAAACTAGAACGTTCTTCATTATTTTCTCAGTATCAGTGTGCCATGTGTGTCTCAATCCTCTAGTTGGTGCAAGTGCTTCCCTATGTAAGCTGCCTGCTAACAGGTTATGGACCCAGATTCCACAGTTCGAGTAAGAATTGATGAGAATAGTGAGATTGAGTGAGATTAAGTGAATTGTTGTGATTGTTTAGTACTGGTACTGAGAGTTATAGTTTGTATTTTTTTTCTTTACAAAATGGAGATTAAGGTGATAATCACGAATCTAGGCAGTAGTAAATATTATGCCTGGTCTTGTCAGGTGCAAACAATTTTGGGCAAAAGGATTAGCCATTGAGGATGGGTGGACCAAAACAGAATTAGAAGATTGTAGTGCTGAGGAGAAAATGCAAAACAAGAAGGCCGTCGCCTTTATCAAGAGATCAGTGGAAGACATCCATCTAGAGAGTGTCAGCCATCTTAAGAGCATAAAGGAAGAATGGGAGATCTTGAAAAGTGCATTTGTAGTGAGGGACGAGTTACAGTAGCTACTGATGAAGACAGCTCTCATGCAAATAGAGAAGGACAACCAGGCTCCAGTGACCGAATATGTCAAGAAAGTCGTATCTGCCCATTGTGAGTTAAGTGAGTCTGGCCTGGTGACATTCAGCGATAGAACAGTTGTGCTTCTAGTGTAAATGGGGTTACCACCCAGCTATAAAGACTGTGTGAGATCATTGACGAGAGACAGCAAACTTTCCATCAAGAATTTAATTCCAATACTTAGAGCTGAGGAGGACAAAATATAAATGGAATGTGAAGGCAGTCAAGCTAGAACTGATCTAAAGGGGTTTGTGTCAAAGAAACCAGTTCAAGGTTTTTCAAACAATGACATGAACAGTGCTGACAAACCGAGAGAATGCCATGCTTGCTACCAGCCTGGGCATTACGCCAAGGAATGCCCTAGAGTTCTCGAAGCTAAGTCCAGAGGGAATTACATATGTTACAGATGTGGTCAAGAGGGACATTTATCCAAAAACTGTGGAAAGGGCAATGAAGGTAAAGTTTGAGCCAGTGGAGATTCCAGTGCAACAGTGAGTGACACGAAGGAATGTGAAGCCCATTTTGAAAGTGTAGTGCCAATTGGGAATAAAATGGTAAAATTTAAAGGTCTAATGGTGAATGAAGAACATGATGTCAGTGATCCTTGCAGTTGGGTATTGGATAGTGAATACAATGCTCACACCACTCCTTTTCATGAACTACTTCAAGATTTCTGGCCAGTAAGTGGAAAGATGTCACTGGCAAAGAAGAGTGAAATATGTGAGGTGAAGGGAGTGGGAACTGTCACCATGAGACTAATTGTATGGGTACCAGATGGAAATGACAATTTAATCTCTGAGAGAGCTCTAGAGAAAAAGGGAATAAAGAGCATAATTGACAATGGGGTTTTCATTGGTTTTGACAAGAGTGACGATCAAGAGATTTTCCAAGCATTTGTAGAAGAAGATGATTACCTGTATGCCATGTCTGTAGACTGGTATGCTCAACCCAAAGCTGCCCTGGAGAAGATTCAAAATGCTCAAGAATTGACATCTTCTGGTGTGTCAATCAAGACAAGGCGGATGGTCACCAGGGAAGTGTGGCATCAGTGTTTTGCTCATGCTAACAACCTTCCTGGCTGCAACATCATTCCCAGAGGTCAAGTGGGTGAGTGCAACACCTGCTTCATGGGAAAAGCAAAAAGGCTACCGTTTCCCGAGAGAGAAGAGAGATGTACAGAAGTGTTAGATTTAGTGTACTCAGATGCATATTATATTAATCCAGAAACTAAGAATTGTGACAAATTCTTTGTGACTTTTACAAATGATTTTTCCAGATATAGTGGAGTGGAAGTGATAGAGAGAAAAAGTGATTCCTTTGACTGCTTTGTGAGCCGTAAGAGTAGAGTTGAGAGACTAACAGACCATAAAATAAAGTTTCCAATCTGATGGAGGGGACAAGTACATTAGTAAAGAGTTCAGTGATTATCTTCATCAACATGGCATTAAGAGGAGGTTGAGTATTGCAGGAGCCCATTAGCAAATGGGGGTAACTAAAAGGCTTAACCAACAGTTACAGACTAGTGCCTGGTGCACGATACATGCAGGCATGCCTGAGTCTTTTTGCAGAGAGGCTGTAGCCACTGTCATGTCAAAAATTTGTGCCCATCTAAAGCCATAGAGGGTGCTATACCATATGAGCTGTTCTTTGATAAGGAACTTGCCCATAAAGAATTTAAGAGACTTAAGAGTATTTGGGTGTAGGGTCTGGGTATTCAAAGAAAATGTAAAGGGAGACAAAGTAAAACCTCACGCCAATGAATGTATTACGCTAGGGTATCCCAAAGATAGATGGGGTATAAGCTATGGGATTTGAAAGAAGAATGAATTGTGTATTCCATATATGCCAAGTTCAGAGAGCATATTTTTCCTATGAAAATGTGTAAAGAAAAAATTGTTGAACTAATTAGTGATAATAATGATGTTGAGAGTGACGAAGAGAGTGGTGAAGAATAATCTGTTGTTGGAGAAGAGTCTGTAATTGAGCCTGTAGTTGAAAATAGTGATAATCCTTAACTCCATAGATCTGCTAGTGAAACAAGATAAAAATTTCATGTAATATGCCCTGTTGTAGAACTTCTAAATTAGAGGAAATCTGTGAAGTTCCGATCCCAAAACTATTGAAGAGGCACTAAGTAGTAAAAATAGGAGTGAGTGGATAAAGGCCATGGAAGAAGAAATATTAAACTATAAACAAAATGCTACTTGGAAACTAGTTAAAAGGTCTGAAAATTGTAAAATTACTCGGGGTAAGTGAGTTTTTGAAACAAAAGTAGATCAAGATGGCAACAATAAGAAATTTAAAGCTCATTTAGTAGCCCAGGGGTATAATCAAGTGCCTGGTGTTGATTTTTCTGAAACATTCAGTCCTGTTGTTAATAGAGATGTAATAAAGTAATGTTTGCATTGTCAATCAAAAATAACTGGGATTGTCATCACATTAATGTAAAATGTGCTTCCCTTAACAGTGAGATCAAGGAAGACATTAGAACACCATTGCCTATGCCAACAAAACACAAAGATGTGCCAAAACTCAGTGTCGATGGACCTTGTGATGTATCATCATTTAGGAGTGCCATAGGTAGCATTAGATATATTGCAAATATTACCCGTCCTGACAATGTTCTCTATATGTAGTCTTAGTCAAAAGAATGAGAAACCAACTGTAGAAGACTGGAAAAATGTTAAACATTTGCTGCAGTATCTTCAGCACACCAAAGAAATGTCCTTGTACTATAGAGTAACTGGAGAATCTGTTAGAGCATATGTACATGCAAGTAGGGCTAGAGATATTGATAATCCAAAGTCTATTACTGAATATATGATTTTGTTTGCTGGAGCCACTATAATTTGGAAAAGTATCGCTCAAAGTAGATTTGTTGCAAATAACAATGAGGCTGAGGTTGTGTCTATGGTGAGTTTTCTCAGAGATCTTAAATGGTTGAATGTACTCCTGAAGGATGTTGGTCAGGAGAGATTCATGTCTCAACCATGAACGGTATATGCAGACAACATTCTGATTTCTAAAGGAGAGGAAACACCCAAGAGGACTAGGCATTGTGTTGTAGAAACCCGAGTGTTGCAATCTGCTGTGGAAGAAAATTTTGTCAAATTTGAGTATATTGACACTGGGGAAAATGTAGCAGATATTTTAACTAAAATCCTGCCTGCTCCAACTACTGCTAAATTCACTACTATGCTGGGATTAATGTATACTTTCATATGCTATATAAAGTTCTTTTTATGTGTATATATACTATGTGTCATTTATGTATTTTCTATGTGTGGGTGTATACTATGTATTGTTTATGCATTTCTTATGTGAATGTATACTATATGTATTTCTTATGTGTATGCATACTAAATGTGTGTTTATGTATTTCTTATGTGTTATGTATTATGTATTATGTGCTGTTTATGTATTTCTTATATGTATCTATACTATGTGTTGTTTATGTATTTCTTATATCTTAGTATACTATGTGTGCATTTATGTATTTCTTATGTATGTAAAGTATGAAAAATATCTTGAACATGGGGGGAGTGTTGGCAATATGTTCAAGATCGAGATATTGAGGACGCTCTTTGATAATTTAAAAACTAGAACGTTCTTCGTTATTTTCTCAGTATCAGTGTGCCACGTGTGTCTCAAGCGTCTAGTTGGTGCAAGTGCTTCACTGTGTAAACTGCTTACTAACAGATTAATAATGGTTAGATTATGTAAAATAGTTTTTTAATAACCAAATTCTCTTGTTTGAATAATAATTTCTTCTTAACATCGGTTAAAAACCATGAAATAGCTTCCAGAAGTAAGGGGCCCCATGGCAATGTCCGGATGTACAGGGTGCTAGTTACGCCTCTGCAAGGACCCCGTGGGCTGTGGCGAATATAATACTTATAAAATTTTCTTAAATAAAATACATACTGTTATCGATTTATTATTCCAAAATGAATTGTAAATATAATGTGCAGTCAAAATTTGAGATCAATAACAAAAGTATTACATGGCATTCCTGTCTATGGAAAATCCGCAACTACCAGGAGGAAAACCAGAACAACCTGGACCAGGATGAGGCTAGAGTAATTTGCATATTATATATTAACATATGACATATTTACATATATTAACTTTCTTTTTTTTTTTGCTTTTTCAAAAATTTGTTTTCTGGTATTTAATTCAAAAACAAACAATGCACAGTAATAATACTTGAAAATATACTTCCTATATTTTCAATAATTCTAAATAATAGATGTTTTTAGTTAATAAATCTGCAGTAAATTAGATCAAACAAACAGCCATTTGTGGTATTGAATTGAATTTGTTTTACAAATGAAAGACACAATAGCACATCAAAATGTAAATGCAGTTGAAGTTTGACCAAGAAAAGAATTCATTTCTTCCAACACAAATTTGGTTACAGACTGTCAGAGAGTAGGTTGCCAACTACATGAAGAAATTACTTCAATTAATCTTAAAAACCAAGGAGTCATAAAAATCTTATACATTTTATTATGCTCAAAGTGGTATTCTAAGTAATAAGAAATTATCAAAATCTTAGTGAAGGCCTAATGTAATTTTGTTGTTGTCAATTATTTATTTACATTTCTGCCATAAACTTCCATTTGCAACTAAACAATTGTTCTTCCAAAATAGTTCTGATATTCTATTCTTGCATTGAAGAAGTTTCCTCCCATAGTCTAAAGACTACCATAGCAAACAGAAATGAGAACATGAGGTCACTTCCCATTCATTCCCATCATGACACTGGAATCAAGCCACTCTCTAGTCTCTAATTTTTATTCTAGTACAAGAAGATAAGCATAATTATTATTTATGTGATGTTCCCTATTGTAACTTCTATCTATATTTCTATTTAATGACATAATACATCACAGAACTCTTTATGTTTGCATGTAAAAGAACTCTCAAATTTTCTGGAACCACTATTAGTCTCTAGAAATATATCAATCATGTTGGTGAATTATTTCTCTTTATTGACCAAGGCATATTTTATAACAAATCTAGGGACATATTTTATAAATTAAATTCAAAAAAACTTTCTTGTATTGAAAAAATAAAATAAATATTATAATGGGTACAAAGGAAAGTGTAATCTTATCCTCAAGGATGAGTACTTTTGTATATATTGCTGTATAACACCTTCAATGTATTACAACAATAGGATTTTTCAAATTTTTGATGATCTGTATCTTAAAAACCAAAGAGTCATAAAAATCTTATACATTTTATTATGCTCTTAGTGGCTATTGTAAGTAATAAGAAATTATCAAAATCCGAGTAATGAAGGTCTAATGTAATTTTGTTGTTGTACAAATGTGGAATGACCCTCATATTACTGCTATGTACAGTTCTCTGTATTTTCTTTTTCAACTTAATGTCTGAGTATTGTTTTAAAGATTTAAGATAAATACAGAGTCTTCTGTATTTCATGTACAAAACATTCAAAATCTTCTTTCCTCCTTATTGTGTACAAATAACACTAACACACCACTATAACACAATTCACTACCACAAAATGCAACCTTTGTTCAAGAGACTGGTTTGCCAACTGAATGACTCCAGTTAGATGTGAGTGCAGCTAGACATATCCCTGTGTTCCCATCACCAATAGTTGGACACTATACTGCAAAAATATACACCCATCTCCAACTATTGTTGTTGTCTGACTATCAGTCCAATGTACACATATTAAAAGTCTTGCTTCTCATTTCTCTCAAACAATTTGAACAACTGCAGTATAAATCAAAGTTGCATGCTTGCATTAGGTCACTTATTATCATGTTCAGCAGGCCACAATCAGTAGAGGAAAGAACTATTGTCACTATCAGCTGATCAACTTTTTTCTGTCCTTTCCTACAATCTTTGTCTTTAGATATTTGGTGAATTCAGGAGGGATTTTTTAGTGGGTATGACTGAGGTATTTGGCGAGTCCCACACATGTGGAAGAGTCACATCGGTTCTTCTCAATGGTACGAAACTGCTCTTTTTCCCCACCTGCAAGGGTTCTAATGACCTATATGTTGGTGAACCCCAAAGCCCAATTAAAAAAAAAACTATGAGCTGATGAAAGAACATGAACTACATGTTTTATGTGGAAGAGATAAATCAGAATGGGAGAGTGAACGAGGAGGAAAAATCTGTAGATGGATGGCATAATTCTCTCATGAAAGATTGCACACAGAAGATTTGAAATAGAGAAACTACCGTTCTTTCAAAGTTTGTTAAACGAAGAATCAGGCATATAAACAAGAACTGTTTAGGCAAAATTAAACACAATTAGTTGTATTTTGAAAACATACAAATAATACCCATACGATAAAATATATGACCTCTTTACTTAAGGAGTGAAACAGACAGATATAATCCTATTATAAGTTGAGGAGGAAATGCAAGCTTCATAAATACATAAAGAGTAGTGGAACAATTACTTATAAGCCCAGAACACTGACATTGACTAAAAAATTCATTGATAAATATTTTCTGTATACTTCAAAATTTAATGGCAAAATCACTCATCTAAATTGAACTTTTCCAGTTAAATATGTCCAAAGAGTAAAAATCAAGATATAAAAAAATTAATAAAATAGTTTAAATAGTGAAAAGTGATTTAAGACTCAACTGTATCATTAGTAGACCAAATGCGAGTACAATTAAAGTACTAGAAATTATGAAACTAATAAGGTGTCCACATTTCCTCATTATGGTGTCCACACTACTATGTAAATACTTTCACTTAAAAACAACCTGCACCCAGAAAGTAGTATGTACTCAGCAATAATTTGCAATACTGAATGATAAAGAATTGTATGATTTATTGGTAAATTAATTATAATTAGTTCAAAACCAATTTAGAATAATTTACTTTTTTACTTGTTTTGTTTTACTCTCTTCATTCATGAATACATTAATTTTAATATTCTTACGATTGTACAGGTCCCCTCCATCAAAAGTTTGACAAAACTTTCCTCATAAGTCTTGCTCAGTCTATCCAGCGAACCAGGAAGCTTGAGCAAATGGCGTATCGTTTGCTCCTTCATCTTCTCCAAAGCTTCTATATCATCCATATCAGAAGAACCATCTTTGTCTGATTTAGTTTCTCTCTCAGCATCATTCACATCTGTTTTGTTTCTGTAAATAAATGTCTTTATAAATGAAATGGCATTACATGGCATGCATTCAAAGCAATACCTAATTATAAAATCGGTGTGACAACCTCATTTAAAGAATAGTATCACAAAATTTACATCAAAACCTATTCTAAACACACTTTTAATACCAAATTATAATTTCACAGAATTAATTACCAAATATTGAGAAGTTCATGTATACAAGTGCTACACAACAATAACTATTCCAAATATTTTCAAACCTTTAATAATTGGAAAATTCTTCACCTTTTTAGTGTGTCTATTATATTCTGGAATTCTGCTCATTAATTACCAATAAACAAACAAGTAAAATGTATGATACAAAATTATAATGAGCATTGCTTTTTTCAGAGAATAGTTAACCAGAACTCACTCAATATTTCCAAGACACACGGTACTGGAGTATTAAGACACCACACTCACTTGGCAGTCAATGAAGCAGTGGATTTATTAGTGATACCCTTATGAAAAGGACTTATTTTATGACATTTCATTCATAAAATAAGACATTTGTAGTTTTTCATTTTTAACAAAATAAGTTATCAAAATATTTGTCCAATTATTTCTTTGCAGTTTTTGCAGTCAAATCTTCTCTCTCTCTCTCTCTCTCTCTCTCTCTCTCTCTCTCTCAAAAAAAAAATTAGATTCGCATAGGGGAGTCCTAGAAGATTTTCACTCGCAACCTTGTTTATTTTTAGCACATTAACTTGCACTGAATTCTGTTAAGTTCAGTTTTTGTATTTTTATCATGAAGTATACATCAAACCAACACATCACATGTAACCAAGTGGCACACTAGAGCACCTCCACCCATACAGCAACCAGCTTCTCAACAATGGGGGAAATTTTCAATCACAATAACTGAATTTTGTTTCATCTTTCAACAAATTCATCTTGAAAGATTCAATATCTCAAAAGCAAAAGAGAAAAACCAAGCCATTTCATAATAAAATACTTTTCGTGTAGGTGTTAAATGCATACTTATAAATGTAATCTAGTGACTATATTTATTATTAGAAGATGGTAACACTGTCTTGTAACCTCCCCCCTCTTGTTTCTATTGTGTTGTTTTGTTTGTACTGTTCAGCTATTAAAAACCTTATGACATTTACATTTGGTGTCCACTTTATTTTAACCTTGTATCAGGTTATGGGCCCAGACACCAATCTGATTGATTACTTAAAGTAAATGTCAAGTTTAAAAGTTATAGCATGTGTACAGTATTAGTGCAGTGCAGAGTCAGTACCAGTTTGCCATGTTGTTAGTTTTTTGGTCCCATGGGTATTATCGTGGAGAGTTTACAGAAAACAAATATTGACAAATTGGAAGGGTAGTCAAACTGGAATGACTGGAAATCCCAGGTAACTATTTTGCTAAAAAAACTCGGGCATGATGAATGCAGTACTGGGTAAGCTGCAATAACCCCAACCTACCGACAAAGACTTTTCAGAAAAGGACCGGCATAATTATCAGAAGGAGATGGATGCATTAGAGAAGATTGAATTTGGGGTTCAGCAAGTCATTGCTAGTAATATGACTACTGCAGTTACTACAGTCAACTTATTAATGTGTTCATCTAGCAAAGAAATATAGGAAAAATTGTTGAGAGTTTATGAACAAAGAACTGAACAAAGACAAGATTGTTCCTTTTTGATACTGAGTTTTTCAGTGTAAAAACTATTGACATGGCTGAGGGTGTTGCTAAACACATTTCTCATTCGGAAAAGCTGTGGATGCAGTTTTAAGATGAAACTTGGAAGGTAGACAAGGTAAAACTTAATGAATCTTTGTTTTTAAACCATATTTTGAATACATTACCCCAACAATTTTTTGAATTTGTTAATGCCTGGGAGTCCATGCCAAAGAGTGAAAGGACAGTAAAGAATCTTACTGAAGGGTTATGTACTGTGGAAGTAAGATTGAAGGAAAGAGAGTTAGTGAATGATGACTCTATTCTACTTGCAAAGGAAAATTTTTCAAGAATAAAGGCAGTTCAGAAAAAGGTTTCTCCTCAGAAGAAATTAACGTTTTAATTCAACAAAGAAAGACATTTCAAGTTAGTATGTCTTAGTATAGCTTACAAACCAAAAGAGAGCAGACAAGAAAAATGCTGAGTCTCTACTATTAGCTATATCAGCCAATCAAGCCAAGTCTCATCAGTCTGGCTGGATAATTGATTCTGGAGCAAGCTCTCATATGTCTTATGGTGCTCATACAATAGAAAATTTGGATAGTGAATTTCAAACTACAATTCACTAACAAATATGAACTGTGTCGGTAAAGGAGGCACCGATGCTAGATAATGGTAAGGAAAAAACCATTACTGAAGTGTTAGTTGCTCATGAGTTGTCTGCCAACCTGTTATCAGTTGCCAAATTAACCGAGAAAAGTCTTGTAGTTATCTTTGATGAGAAGAACTGTGGAACCTACCAGGAACATAATTGTTCTATCCGTGGAGAACCTGACATTGTTGCTCCCAAGAATTTAGGGATTTATATCACGAAGACTGCACAACACCAACCCGCCACAGTATCCTTAGCAGTTGATCAGCAGACCTGGTACCACAGGCTAGGACATCTGAACTTCAATGTTATGAAGGAATTCAAGAATCTTTCCATTGGCCTGAATTTCAGATTTTCAGAAGTGTGAAGTGTGTCTTAAGGATAAGCAAATACGAAAACCAGATCAAAGGTAAAGAAGAGGTGTAAGAGCGACTGAAAAGTTGGGACTTATCCATACTGACATTTGTGGTCCCATGAGTGACCCAACACGAGGCAGTGCCAGATACCTACTCATGTTTACAGACAATTTCACCAGGAAAACATTTGGGTACTGTTAAGATCCAAAGATGAAACCCTAGATAAATTTAACGAGTTTAAGGCTTTGGTGGAGAATGAGACAGACCTGCGAATTAAAAGTATCAGGACTGATAATGGAACTGAATACACCTCTCATCAGTTTGAGGCATATTTAAAGGGGTGTGGCATTGCACATCAGAGAACAGTTCCAAAAACTCCTGAGCAAGGTGGAGTATCAGAAAGAATTAATAGAACAGTTATAGAAAAGCATGATGTATGCTCATAGAATCTGGAATCAATAGAAAGTTTTGGGGTGAAGCAGTAATGACAGCAATTTATCTTAAAAATAGAAGTCCAACTGCTGCAGTACCAGAAATGACACCAGAAGAAGCTTGGTCAGGATTAAAGGTTGACCTTAGTAATTTAAGAGTCTCTGGGTCGAAAGCTTATGCTCCTACCAAGTGGGATCTCAGAGGTCAAAAATACATCATGGTAAGGTACCCTGAAGGAACAAAAGGTTACACCTTTATGACCTCCAGCACCCTGGAAAAATTGTTATTTCAAATGATGTTGAATTTACTGAAACTCTCTCACCTAAAGAAGAGCAGAAATTTGAAAGCTCATCATCAGATGTTGTGTTGACACTCGATGAAGAGGAAAAAAAATCGCATCATTCTTCTGAATCCTCAGATTTAAGAGATTTCAAGGACTCACAAAGCATCTCAACAAATGACTTGTGAAGAACTACAGGAAGAGAGTCATAAAGAAGACACCGGGAAGACCTCTCAGCACGGGTAACCCAAGCGAAACCGCAAACTGAAGGTATACCCAGACTTCGTTTGCTATATGTGTTGAAGTGAGTCATCATGTTATAGTGAGGCAGTGGAGTGGAGTGATAGTGTTGAATAGCTATCTGCCATGCAAAAAGAGTATGATTCCTTGTTAAAAAATAATACTTGGTCTTTGGTCGATTCACCAATTAATGCTAATATTGTAAAATCTAAGTTGGTTTATAAAATAAAAATAGCCAAGATTGTAAAACTTATAAAGCAAGGCTTGTTGCAAAGGGTTTTACACAAAAATATGGAGTAGATTTTCTGGAAACTTTTTCTCCTAAGCTAAGCTAAGAGTTTAAGTTCTTTAGCTTTGTCTGTTAACATGAATTTGACAATTAAACACTTAGACATCAATGCAGCCTTTTTGCATGGAAAGTTGAATGAAACAGTCTATATATACCAGTCTATATGTAACAGTCTATAAATTGAAGTTAAAATTTATTAAATCTAATTTTGATCCATGTATATTTTTCAAAATCAATGATAGGTCAGTCACTATCATAGCTTTACATGTAGATGATTTTATTGTATTTTCTAATGATTTTAATGAAAAATTAAAACTTAAAAGATTGTTTGAAGGAAAATTTTAGTGTCAAAGATTTAGGAAATATTAAACATCGTTTAGGTATAGATTTTGACCACTCTGAACATGGGCTTGTGATTAAGCAAAAGTTCATCTTAGAAATTCTAAAGAGGTTTGGTATGGAAGATGCTAATCCTATTACTACCCCTTTAGATCCCAATTGTAAATTAAAGGAACCATCTGTTGATGAACTACCTCTAATGTCCCATACCAATCTCTCATAGATAGCATTACGTATGTCAGTCACCAGTAGACCAGATATAACTTATTCAGCTAATTACTTAAGCCAATTCAATTCAAATTACAGTATAGAACATTGCAGGTGGGGAAAAATGCAGTTTCGCACCATAGAGAAGAGCCATAGTGACTCTTCCCAATGTGTGGGACTTGACTAATATCTCGACCATACCCACTAAAAAAACTCTCCTGAATTCAACAAATATCTAAATACAAAGATGAGAGAAAAGGAAAGGAAACAGTTGCCCATCACATTATATCATAAAAGTGAAATAAATTCTGAAAATTATAATTTGCAAATTACGGAAAAGAAGGATAAAAGGAAAGAAGAAAGGGGAGAGAAAAGTAGAAAGCAAATTTAAACCCTCCCGAGAACTTGTGGGAGGAGCCCCGATCTACTCACAAAATTCAATAGTTTATTAACATCATCCGTTTCATTTCCAAGAATTGTTGGTAAATCTGCAGCCAGACCAATTTGTCTCCGTATACTCGAGTATCTTCTACAATCAGTTAGTAGGTAACACACTGTCAGAGGAGAGCTACACTCCTCACAAATGGGTTCATCATCAAGTAGTAAGAGATACCGATGAGTGAGAAGACAATGTCCTATGCGCAGGCGAGTCAGCAGGACCTGGTCACGCCTGGCTGGCCTACAGGAACTGCTCCATGACTTCACAGAGGATGTGATAAGTCGCAGCTTATTCCCTTCAACAGCCAACCACTCATTGTTCCATTCTCTCAGAATTTAGGAGATCTCGTTTTAGAATCTTAAAGAAATCCATGCGATTCTTGCCTTAGCGGAAACATCTGCTTCCCCATTACCTCTTATTCCCACGTGTCCGGGAAACCAACAAAACATGATGTTCTTTTCATCACTTTGAAGCGAGAAAAGCACATGCTGGATGTTCTGGATCAGTTTATCAGCTGCATACATAGTCTGTGTTGCTTGAAGGGCACTTAGAGAATCAGAACAAATCAGGAAATTTGATCCGCGGGAGCACTTTGTTGATCAAGTGCTCTTAATATGGTGTAGCACTTCGCGGTGTAATCGCTACACAGGTCACCAAGACGGTATCCACAGGTCACTTGGGGAAACACCCTGGAGCAGCCGACACCATCAGCCTGCTTCTATCCTTCGGTAAACACAGGAATATAGGTCCAGTGTTTGTCGAGGATTAGATGAAAGTATACTCTCAACATCGCAGTTGGAGTGTTCTTCTTGTCATGATGCAGAAGATCGAAATTAATCTTCAGCTTGTGCAAAAGCCCAAGGAAGAGTCTTTCTGAAACCTTCATTTAAGACATTAGGTGTGTGCATAATCAAGGTTTCCAAAATTTGTTTGGAGCAACATCCAAAAGGTTTGATTGCTCTCAGTCTGTTATTGTAGAAATGGATGGAAGAAGGGGAAGGATGAAATACTGCGTTGTGTACCAGATTGACAGGTAACATGTGGCAAAAGTGTTGTAACACGAGGTGTTGTCACTGAAAGTAAAGAGATGGTTCGCCACTCTCGGAATACAATATGGGACTAGTACGGTGGGCTCCTGTGACTAGTCGGAAACCTACATGATGGACACTATCCAACTTCTTTAAATAGTTTGCATGAGCAGAGCTACATACAATGCAGCCATAATCGAGCCGAGATCTTATGAATGCTAGATAAAACTGGAGCAAGGAGGAGTGTTCCCTGCTACTCAGGCACTTCAATAGATTCAAATACTTTAATGTTCTCGTTCTTAGGTCTGTCAGATGTTCAATCCAATTGAGTCTCTGATCAAAGATTAGACCTAAGAATTTTACAGAAGGATAGAATGTTAGAATGTTGTACCCCACGGTGAGGTGAGGTTCTGCCAGAATGCTTGGTCTCCTACTGAAAAGAACACAGCATGTTTTTTCAGCAGAGAAACGAAAGCCAGTCATCTTTCACCAGTGGTATAATCTATTGAGGACAAGTTGCATTTGTCTCTTCGCACCTGTGACACTACGTGATGAACAAAAGATGGCAATATCATCAACAAAAAGAGAGTGTAGGACAGGATTCTTTACAGCTGATGTTTTGCCGTTTATGACCACTGCAAATAAGGTCACACTCAGGACTGAGCCCTGAGGAACACCATTCTCTTGAAGAAGGAGATCTGAGGTGTCTGTTCCAATTCTATAACTTAAGAAACACTGATCCAAAAATGACTGTAACATCAGAGGAAGATGTCCTCTAAATCCCCAGGCATTGATTTGTTTTAAAATGGCATGATGCCAAGTAGTATCATAAGCCTTCTCGATGTCAAAGAATATTTTGACATGTTGTCTTCGGATGAAAGCATCTTGAATTGCTGTTTCCAGGAGAAGTAAGTTGTCCAGGGTGGAATGGAACTTCCTGAAACAACATTGAGGTCGACTCAGCAAGTTATACCTTTAAAGATACCAGACGAGACGTCAGTTAATAATTCTCTCAAGAGTTTTACAGACCCAACTCGTCAAGGCAACGCTTCGATAACTACTGATGGCTGTCTTGTCCTTTCCAGGTTTTAGTAGGGGGATTAGTGTTGCTTCCTTCCACAAATTAAGGAATACTCCCTCAGACCATGAAAGATTAAAGATATGCAGAAGGTATTCTTTTGATTCTACACATAGTTGTCTTAGCATTTCATAATGAATTGAATCAGGGCCAGGAGCAGTGTCATGGGTTGTCACTAGAGTTTACTCAAATTCCCACATTGAGAAGGGAGTGTTGTATGTCTCATAGTTTGAGGAACGGAAGTCAAAGGAGGTGCTCTATGCTATTTCCTTTTCCCTCATGAAATCAGATCGCAGGTTGTTGTAGATGTTAGGTCAGCAAAGTATTCAGCCATCACTGTTGCCATTCCTCTGTTGTTGGTGAGAACCTGACCCTGATACATGAGTCCAGATATTGGGTCTCGAGAATACCTTCTAGATATCTTTTGGACTGACTCCCATACTTTAGTGGATGATGTTGTTCTCTTAATGGTACTTAGAAACTCTTTCCAGGAGATGGATCTGGATTCTTTGATGGTTCTGCATGCTTTTGCTCCAGCAATCTGATATGCAGTGAGGTTTTCCGAAGATGGACTACCCTTAAATTTCTGCAATGCTATTCGCCTTGCCCAAATTGTGGACAGACATGCATCATTACACCAGGGGACACGAGGCCTTCGCAGAAACATAGATGTTTTCGGAATGGATTCTTCACCGCCGTGATGAATCACCTGGGTCACATGGTCGACCCTCTCTTGGACACTTCCCATTTCTCTGAAAACAGCCAGAGAGTGGTATAGTGTTCAGTTAGCCTTTCTGAGAATCCATTTCTGAGGCTTGTATTCATGAACAGTCACACGTTCCTGCAAGGACAACCAGATAGGGTGATGGTCGCAACCATGCAGATCATCTTCTACCTTCCATTGGAAGGTATCAGCAACTTCAGGAGAGCAAATGAACAGGTCTATAGCAGTCCATGACCCTGTGGCAAACGCAAAGTGGGTCATCTTGTGTTCATTAAATATAAATCTTCACGCTCAAAGAGACAATTCAGCAGTCGGCCCCTGGGGCAATCGCTCGATGAACCCTACAGTACACTGTGGGCATTGAAATCTTCGAGGAGGAATGGTCAAGGGAGATGGTGAATTAAATCTCTGAGGGAAGTCTCCGATAAATCTTGTGTCGGAGGAAGATATATTGAACACATGGTCATAGCTGGTACGCTGTGAATTGTAATAGCTTGGATTTGAGTTTGTAGGAGGACAGGTGAGCAGAGGATAGTGTTTCTAACAAACACAGCAACTCCACCTCTTGCTCGATCTCCCATAGTTTAGTCATATCTGAAGCTGATGTATCCCCGCAGTGAGGGAGAGTGTTCTGGTAATAGGTGGTTCTCTTGCAGGCAAATACAAATTGGATTGCAACACGCTAAGAGCTGTAACTCTTCATGTTGAGATCTATAGACATTAAGGTTCCACTGAAGTATGGAAGCCATTACAATTTAGAACCTCCTGGGTCGGGTTCCTAAATGTGCATTTCCGCATCACCGTAAGACAATGCACAATCCGACTCGGAGGAGGGAAGAAGAGAGACATTCTAATTACATCTTTGTGACTTCTAATTACATCGGTGCGTAACACACCTTGAGGTTGAGGGGTTTTTTTTTTACAGAGGTTTAATCCTTTCTCGTGACCCGGCCGATGAAGGCAAGATCTCCACCCTTTGCAACACTCAACTTTCCACCATCACACCAATGGTGGTCACTGAAGCATGCCCAAAGCTTATGGTGTCCAAGGACTGGTGGCACATTACCAGTGCCCAGCTCAGGGCCGTAGGTTCACCAAGCTCATACTCAGTTGAAACTGAGCCATATAAACACATTTCACAATATAATCAATGTCAATTAATTAGAGTGAAACTATTGATACTTCCTGACACAATAAATTGGACATCAAGCAATGATTGAAGTATGTATTCTTCAACACTTTCTCTGACTGTCCTATTATATTATCTTATAAGAACACCGTGCCTTATTATAGACAGTCAAAAAACAACTGAGATTCACATTAAGAATTCATCATATCTTTATTTCATCATATGGAAACATTTGAGTTGACCTTAGATGACTACGTTTCGAGACTCTAAGTTTCTGGCCTCTCTTCAGGTCTGTCAGATTCATTATTTCTACATTACAAACAAAAACATCGTACATGTCATAATATCATCACAGTGCTTCCACACATTAAACAATTTAACAAAATACAAATATAAAAACATACCTCACACTATACATTATTTATACATTGTGAATACCAAATCCACATGTCATTTATAACATAAAAAACCATTTCATACAATAACTTGTACTACATCGTATCATTACCTTCGTAACTACATCACACATTAAAACATATTACACAAACACCAACACAAAGGACTAAAAAACAAGTATGCCAAGCTCATAAATTCATTTCTCACTATTATATTCTTGTAACAGCTGTAACACTCCATCAAAACATGTAGTAAATAGATTACATTCAATTTCATTATTCATGTTATTATGGTAACGATACTATGTAGTACAAGTTATTGTATGACATGTATGATGTTTTTGTTTGTAGAAATAATGAATCTGACAGACCTGAAGAGGAGGTCAGAAACTTAGAGCCTCGAAACATAGTCATCTAAGGTCAACCCAAATGTTTCCATTATGATGAAGTAAAGAGATGATGAATTTTTAATGTGAATCTAAGTTGTTTTTTTACAGTCTATAATAAGGCACGGTGTTCTTATAAGATAATGATGGAAGTATTTTTCTTTGTATGGAAGCCCCAAGATATCTTTTCAACAATATATCTGGATTCGTCATAATTCTATCAATTCCAAGTTTTCTGGTACGCACTCCACAGCAGCAGTTAGTATTAAATTATTAATATTAAATGTGATTATTAGTATTGAATGGATTATATGAAGCTCTACAGTAATTTTAATAAAGATAGATCCTAGAGTGAATGTCACTTGCCCTGTGTCATCTGGTCTGGAACTTTGGTTGGCAGTGTGGACAAGAACACTATTTGGGCTCTTGTTGCTACTACTAGAGACTGCAGTGTTTGAATCTTGAGTATTTCTTGAGCAAACTCTGTTATATTGAGTATTATTATTATTACCACCATCAGAGGTAAGCTCATTAGAGCCATAATGACTCAAACCAATAGTACACTCATTTCCTTTGAATTCACTAGTGCTTGCAGTACTGTCCACAAACCTGAAACATTCAAATTGATCCAAAAATCAAAAACAGTTAGAATAAATTATTTGTGGTAATTCAAGGGACTGAATTGAACTGAAGAAACTGAATGAATAATAAATCAACTTGTGTAATAAAAAAATCATTCATCTGACATTACTACTGAATTATATGACAATCTAATGATTGACATTAATGAGTTATTTTAATATTGATAATTATCTCAACTAACAAGGTATAAAATATGATTGCTTTATCAGAAAGAAAAGGTTAAGAAATAAAAAGAATGCAATTCAATATATGATCTCCTTGTGATTTCCATAATGTTTAAACAATCTCAAAAATTAAAGATTTATCAACATATACTGTAGCCTGAACAAAAGCTAATACCTAGATGTTCTGGTTGATCTTTTGGGGTTTCCGGGGTACTCTTGAGTATCATGCCCTTCAGGCAACTGGAATGCAACCCTTAATCCAGAATCAAAAGACGATGCAACATTGCTCGTCATGGTATCTAGCCTTTCCGATATATTTTGGTTGGGTGAATATGGCACGAAAGATGCACTTTGGGATGAACCGGGAGACTCGTTTGAATGTGTTGCAGAGGATGGAGGATGAATGGACTGCAAATGTGAATAGGTTGATGAATTGGGGTGTTGTTGCATTTGGGGGGCCCTTTGCCAAGATAGCATAGGTGTCTTCACCATCTTTTCCATTTTGGTTTGTCTTTTACTTTCTCTTGAAGCATTATTTCGAGACTGAGTGGAATTATGTCTTGCTGATTGCTGCTGGAATTGAAAATGCAAATTCGAATTGCTTGGCATAGCCTGCATCATGGAAAAATTCTTCTGATTCGGATGCAGTGTCTCTGTCCCATTAACCACTTGTGAATTCACAGAATGTGGGTCATAACTTGAGTTTCCAGCTTGTAAAAGTTTATTTCCAGGATATGTTGGTTCAGATAAAAGATGTGCCAAAGGTCCATATGCTTTTGAATACACAGGTGCATTCAAGTCAATACTTGGAGTTGACTGCTGAGAATTTTGTTGAGAAGGTTGCCTCACTTGAAAACTAGGATGGGGTGGGAGTGAAAGTTGGGATGGGGGAGGAATCTGAGGGGGTATGCTTTGATGATAAGATTCACAAAGTGTATTGTGAGGGTGGGATGCAGGATGTTGGGGATAATATGTTTGGTTTTGATGTAAAGAAATCGCTGCTTGACAATCTTGAGCTTGAGTTGGTAATTGGGTTGAATAATTACTTCTGAGGTAAGGATGTTCAGGTCTGATAGGATATCTAGAATCTGAAGAGGTTCTACTAAAGGGAAAAACTGAGATATTTTGTGTTTGAAAAGTCTGAGACATTGAAACAGTTTGGGGTGTAACTTGGTTTTGCGTTGACACATGAGGAAAGTTACGGAGTAGAATCTGCTGAGTAGGTTTTGCTGATTCATGAGAAGATACTCTCTGCTGGGATGAATGGTGATGAGGTGAGGTTTGTTGTGATGACTGGTGAGGATAGGAAGATGGGAAGAAATGGGGTTGAACACGATGAGACGGGTGGGATGAAATATTTTCCAAACAAACAGAAGATGATGGATGAGACAAAAGAGGCATTTGAGATGTTGGATGTGGTTGAGTATAATTGGGAGGCATAGACAATTGATGATTATGGGCAGATAGAATACTATGCTGGGTTGGCAATGAAGTAGCCGGAGGTGGAGGAGGCTGTCTTTGAGAAGAATATGAAGACATATTAAACCCATATGAAGCTGGAAATATTGGTTGGTTGAGTGATTGTTGGGTAGTATAAGGATGCGATGGAGGTACAGGACCATAATGATTCCTGGAAGACTGAGATAAGACTTGCATTTGATGACATTTCAATGCTTCATTCATGGCTGATGACTGGGATGCTGTAGGCAATGAACCAGTAGATTTTTGTTTTGAATCTAGAACAGAAAAAGACACATCGATCAAACTTACACACTAACATAATAAAATATTAGTGCTTCACCACACTGACATCTCTGATAATCACATTTGATGATGAAGCTCTTCAAAAATTGTATTTTGTAGGGAAAAAAAAAAGAAAAGAAAAAATTGATAGAGTATATGTAAGTTTTGATCATTCTGTACACAAATTTTTAACATTCTTGTTACACATCACTTAAAAGAATACATGAGAAGCTTCCCAATAAATTACCTGAAAATTTAAATTGAGGGCATATGCAAGATTATAATTAGGAGGTACACTGTAATAATGTTTCTATATCTATCATATTTTGTAACTGTTATTCATTAATTTCTAACCCATTTTAAATTGGAATACTTTTGAATAATCTCATGATCCAAAATCATGTTTTTACATGCTTCAATATTTCATTCATTTTACTACCACAACACAAGATATTCTTCGACATGTCATGTAATTTTTGGAAATCTTCCACTGTATTCACTGTTTTATGAATACCTTGTCTGTACAGAAAATAATTTTTTTTTTTTCATTTCTATCAATATTTGTGATTGGTTCAAACACAAACTTATTTAAAAGATTTGAGGGCACTGGCTACCAATAATTTCAGAACTTCATTGCTTACAGAAGTGCTAACTGCAGAAATTTCTAATTTTAAAATTGCAAATACAGGATGAAAAATTACATCTTCAACAAACAAATTGACCATAAGGATTTGGAGTATATGACGAGAAAATAAAATCTGTAACATATAAGTAGGTGTTACTATATGATCTCCTTTGAACATCTCTCTACTCAACTCTCTCTCTCTCTCTCAAGTTCCAAATTCAAAAATGAAGAAAAAATGTTCACTCATCACTTCTTTAGTCAAATGTTATTGATAAAACATTTTTGTTTCTTCTGCAATTAACTGATGACAATTACAATCATACTAACAAAATCCATTTTAATATTTCACTTATCATTCTAAATAATTCCCTCCCAAAAGATATCACTAGATTGGAGTTGAACTCCATCATGGCCCAGATTGGAGAGAGTATATTAAATTAATTTATTTATCCTACACTTGGTTTAGAGTGAGGTGTTTCATTGTGTTACTTTTTGCTCTCAACTACCACTTCCACAGATAGCTTATGAGTTAGAGGATACTCATATTTCCCCTGCAATGTCTCTACAGTGTGTCCTCTATATCAATCTAATATGATGGTAATAATAACCACCAATCAACCTCAGATAAATAAATTCAATAAATATGCAGATTTCCAAAATTTAATTTAGGTAACTAAAAATCTAAAAGAAAAGTCATGAAAGCATCCTTTAATATACCAATAAATATGCATAGAAAAAACTTTACTTATAATTGTGCATAAAAAATAAATGCAGATATCTAATTTTAATTGGATAGTGTACAGCCATAATTTTCTCCAGATGACAAACACTAAATGGGACATTTTAAAAAGGTTTTATACAGTTATCAGATTTTCATAACACCAGTGCATAGTTCATGCATGAAATGCAAATGGTTATCAGTGGAAAAGGGTGGCACCACATTTTGAATAGCAATTCTTATACTTACTGTCCTTCAATCCTCTAACCCGACCATTCTCACGTTTACCACCCATACGTGTTTGACAAGCATTAGCATTACCATTCAATTGGGGTGGATTATTATTGCTGGTGACAGGGGGAAATGATGAATTACAGCTGACAGCTAAAAAACAAGACACATCTCAACAACAAAATACAGAAACCACATAACACAAAGTACCTGAGAAAAACAAATATGAAACAACTGACAACAAATACAAGTATCAACAACCAATTGACTGTCAAAAGTTGTCACAAATCCATTACCAACGCTAACAAGCCACTTCAGAAAATAATAAATTTAAGGAAAAATATAGGAATACAAATTATATCCATAAACTTGGCTATAAAGAAAACTATACCAAAGTTCTCCCCATAAAAGATCGCAGAAAGGGACAATTTAAATGTCCATATTACAATAATAAAACAAAGCATATTACAATATACAGTTCTCAATAAAATGTAAAAACCCAAACTCAGTCGGATCATAAAATAAGCTGGATAAATGTTGCACAGAATATAACGGGTGGAGAGAAGGATATTCTTATGCAATGTGTTTTTTTTTCCTTAAATAATTAAATAGCTTAATTTCTGAAAAATAGACAATAGTTTTTCCAGAATATCTAGAATAAGTATAAATATAATTGTGAACTGGAATCTCATTTAGCACAAGATGAGTCCCTTCAGAACTTTGCCATCTGGGTCTTTTTCCTTTTTCAAAATAACAAATATAAGAACATGTGACCAGGAGTATATGATTTTCTCTCCTCTCTCACGTTCTAACCACTCTCTCGCTTTCATGCTCTCTCCACATAATTTTTTATTGAAAGTTATTTGCATTCAAAGTTATTTACATGATCTCTTCAGAAACTTTAATAGTGATATCATAATTGCTTAACATAGTCTGTTGAAAATACTGTGATGTTGTCTGTTGAAAGTAATGATGAAAATATATTCAATATCTATATACTGAAGATATTACACAATATACTTGGAGATGTTAAAAATTCACACCATCATTGATCAAGCAAACATTGTAAAGGTCTTTGATTCCAAGGAATCACTTAACAATTAAAAGAAAGTTGTTTTCCTCAAATTAATACAAAAAATTAAGAAAACTTACTATTTCCAGATAACCGAGTAACATTCTCATCTAGCTTTGTCATCTTTGCTGAAACTTCAACGTCTCCAGGTTTATTCAATGATGAGACTAAAGGTGTGCTAGGTCCATATTGCATTACATTTTTAGACACATCACTAGGCACTTGAGTGGGGTTAAAAGCCTGCAAGCCAAATGATACATTGGTAGGTGAGATAATGGTTGGTAAAGAATGGGTTGTAGTGAATGCTGGTGTTGAATGAGGATTGACTTTAATTGAGGGAGAAGATGTGGTTGTTGGAGCAGCCTGGGTTGACTGATGCACACCCATTTCTCTAACTGTCCTTCTTGAATGATTGTAAACACCACAGTGATCTAATATTCTATTACTGCTATTTGCCTTTCCTCGTAATGCATCTGGTTGATTTCTTGGAGTTAATTGCTGAGGAATAGTGATTTCTAAATCACCAACATTTGCCAATTCTCTCAATTTAGGATCAACATTTTCCAATTCCCTGGTACTCACAATAACAGGCACCCTGTTCTGTTGCTGTGCACATATAACTTCAACTGTTGTCACTGAATGTGTGTCCTTCATCGGACTTTGTCCATGTGTACTCTCTTTGGGATCATCTTGAAATGGTGTGTTTGTGTTTGATCTAGGAAGAAGAATAATATACTTTATAATATGCAAATATCTAACCAAAATAAATATTTCATTAGAAATTCATTCTCTTATGAATCATATTTTCAATTATTTTTTTAAAATTAAGGTCTCTTCAAAATTGAGATAACCATTACTGTTATATTTACAATTACTCTAAAACAAAAAGATTCTATATGAAGCAATATAGATGAAAGCACTTTAAAAAATATTAAAATTAAATTGAAGCTACCAGTCTCAAAATAATGGCATCTCATTCACAAAATTACAAACCTGGTCAAGTTTAGACAACAAGAGCAATCCAGAAATTTTATAAGGACAGTACAAAACTTGAGGGTTCATGACAAGAGAAATAATTTTAATAGCCGATATATCAACCCAAAAATTTAATAAGAGAAATTTTGAAGTCAAAGAAAATAATCTGTTAAATGTTATATGAATTATTCCAACTTTTTTCACCAACAAAAAATACTTTATGCTTACCCCATAACTTCTGTATTTATATTACCACTGGATTCAAATCTTTTAGTCAGACTACAGGTGGCAGGCTTAGATCTATCAGAATGAGTGTGTTTGGGCAGAGACTTTGGTGTGACAACACCATTGCGAATCTTGTTTTCTAACCAATTAAAGCCTGGTATTTCCTGAGCTAAACGCCTGCCCTTTTCTCCAAGTTGAGAGCTTATAGGCTGACGAAATATTTCCTCAACTGAAGCATGATCTGAAAATTATAGTTTGAGGTGTCTACATGAAGATTATACTAAAACAACCAATGTAAAACAGGTCACATCCACAGGTAAATAAATATTTTATAATTCATCTCACATAAATAATCTTCTATTACTACTGTCAAGATATATAACTCACCTGAATTTTTCTTACGGCGTTTTGCATTTCCTTGAGGTCCCACAGTTGGCGATTCATTTTCACTCCCAGTATCACTGTTGTTACCTGGTTTCCTTTCAACTCTTGGTGCTTGCCCACGTGTGGGGAGTGGCTCTGAAGGATAAATAAAAATCTAAATATATAATAAATAGATGGACAGATAGATAAATAAATTTACTGTCTAAAAGCAGTTACAAAAAGCGGATGACCACACGGAGAACAATAAACTAATTTACTCACCAGAAGCAAATGTGAGAAATATTTGTTTACCTTCCAAAATACTCATAACTTTCATAGATATAACATCCTAAAATGTCAGACATGGCACCTACCTACAGATGAGCCCACCGCACATATGGTACTTTCTATGTCACTGGAAGTCATCTTTTTAGGGTACCTCCAGGAAGCTGTCTGTGATTCTGGATGGGCTATCTTACGTTTGCCAACCTTGAAAGTCTTGGCAGTGTCATAGTGATCACTGTTCTTTGATAATGCACCAATATTAATATTGTCTGCATAAACAGACTTTTTAATCGGTAATGATTCATTAGACACAGCATTATCGGGTTCATCATCAGGTTGTTCAGCATCAATTAAAGACCCTGATTTTTCAACAAGCATAGCAGCAGTTGGTTTGTTTGATCTCACATTTTCTACAGATGCAGAGACACTATCTTTATGTCTGTGACTTGAGACATTTACATCATCTATCTTATCTTGAGCATATTGAGATAAAATCACTTTATCTTGAGAGGATAGTGTTATCTGCTCCACACGTTGCCTTCCTGATAAATTAGGTTGTACAACAGACATTGCTGATATTGGAGATGTTACATTTTTCAATCTACAAAGTGTTTGAGAAATATTCTTGCAATCTTTTACTGAAGAAACACGACAGTTGGATGAATTACAAGTGGCATCCTCATTTGTAGTAACTGATTCTTGACATTCCAAAGGTGGGGACATTTCAGTTTTAAACTCAAGGGCAGTTGATTGTTCAGCAATATTCTTTGGGATTGCTTCATTTTCATCACTAGAATTATCTTCATCTATTCTAAGAGAACCAATGTCATCCTCGAAATCATCCTCTTCCTCTTCCTCCTCAACCTCATAATCTATAATGTGAGATTCATTTTTATATTTTGGTCCATCATTAATAAACTCATCACACTTCACTGTTTCATCATTCTCTTGTAGTATATTTATGGTGTCTCCAAGAGAGTTGAATCTCCTGGAGTGTATCAGAGAGCTGCTCATCTCTAGAAAAAGATATTCATGAGAAGATATACTTTAGATCATATCCTGTGCTATTGAGTAAGAATACACACACACATTGCAACCTTCCATAAAATCTTTAAAACTATTAATTTACAAGAGGGCAGAAGTGTTGCGTTATTTTGAAGGTATCTCTCAAAAACAGCTTATATTTTGAAGAAATACACAGAGCAGTAAAATATAAAATATTGATAGTTTATTTTGTTTAGTCTTATACTGCTTTAATATAAGGAGACAAACTGATAAAACCTTGAATTATCTCTTTGAGTAAATTAGTTTATTTTCTTCGGTTTATAGACTATTAATTCATTATTATTATTATTTGAGCTTTGTAAAGGGAAAATTTCCAGCAGATTGTATGGATGATATTGATAATACAAAGTCTCCAAATGACAAATAATTACATATGTAATTTTCTTCCAAGAGAAGCTCAGTCGCCCAGTTGTCCAGATGTTATTATTCATAGGCAGACACATATTGAACACATATTCACCTATATCATGTAAAATCTCATGAGAATTATTCCTATATATAATTATAAAACTATTTTCAGAATTGTAATATACACTTTAAAGAGGCACAATGATTCTTCATATGTATAACAACAACAATATTACAATAGTTTTAAGATAATTTTCAATTGCTCTATAGGTTCCTACTGAACAAATGAAACAGAAACACAAAAATCTTATGGTATGCATGGGACTTAAATATTAATGATGCTCATGAAAAAAATCAATATTAAAAAAATAAATAGAAATGTCAATATTCACTAGAAGAATTATGATAGAAGATTTTGAATTTAACTAGATGTAGGACTGAAGTTGAATATTTTGTAAAATTTTATTGTGTATAATAGACTACCTTGCTATTATGTATAATATATGATTGTAGTATATAATTACTATTGTGAGTAATATATTATAATTAAAATTGAATATATAATTATATTGTATATTATATTAAAATTATCTATATATGAATTGGTAAGACAATATAATTATTGTATTTAATTTATGAATTGGTATTTCCTGTATTGAAATAGATCTATTTTTCTTTTTTGGTATATGTTGACGATGCTTGGTAATGATCTGATATGACATCATATAAGCAAATAAAGAATATTCAAATAAAGCGACTACCAATGTAATTTTTTTGGAGTCCTACATTCACTACTGAAAGATATAATTACCTTCATATACTTTTGATCCAGGGTGAGCTTCATTTCCCATTTCTTCACCAATAACTTCACTCTCTGTAATGAAACTCGGGTGTTCTAGTTCCCCTGATAAGTTCCTAAATTTGTCGACAGGAATATGTTGGACATTACTGATAACAACATTTTGTAATGGATTTTCTGATGTATCTAACATATCAATTTTAGAACTATTGATCTCTGACTGATGACCACTATCATAACCTGATATGGAATAGTTGCAATGGTCATCTTTCTTAGTAATTTTAATTCTGAGAGATAATGGCTTTTCTTTGGGAATATTTTCAGCATCAAATTGATGCTCTGTGGAAGCAAAGGAAGATGTTGTCAATGACTCATGAATATAACCACAAGGTTCAGAGGAAGAATCAGGGATAGAATCTGCTTTTGATGAATGAGTAACAGAAGAACAAGGTTCAGGGGAAGGCAAAGGAGAGTCAAAGATTTTTTTCAGTTGCAGTTCAACCGGATCAGTGTATTCTTCATTAACCTCAATTTCAAATAATTGTCCAAGCTCATTGTCATTAGTTTTATTATTCTTTAATAAACTGCTATCTTCATCTTTAGAAGTGCTCTCATGGGATTTTCCAGAAATATTTTGGAAATAGCTTGGACTGTACATTAATACTGAATCGTTTATGACGTTATGTTTAGGGAGAGTCGTCGTATCCTCCTCTGGATCACTTATATCCTCATATATTGGCATGTGGTGAGAAATACCATGACTACTCGCTATGCGGTCACATGCAGAAGCATGCATTTTGTCATCCTCAGGCAGACTCGGCAGCAACTCATACGCCGACGTCTTCTTGCAGACCGGGAAATCCTCTGGATTGTCACCAGACAGCGGGGGAGACACAGCACGGTCCCACGGAGCAACCGACGCCGTTTTGCGTTTAGATGGACGACCCCTGCCCCGGCCTCGCTTCTGGGACTGAGACGGGAACAGTGTAGATGATTTGAGGTATCGCACACCATTCACAATAAACGTGCGCCGCCCGCCCACTCCGTGAACCAGACTTACCGGTCTGCGAGCGCAGTCGGCGCCGCGTGATCGCTCCGCGCGGTCGGCGCCGCGTGATCGCTCTACGCGGTCGACGGATGATCCTCGTGGAAGTCGACCGCTCCGGGGACGTCGTCCACGCGAACGACCGCGGTGGCCAGAATCCGTCGATGAGGATACGGCCCCCCGCGGCCTATTAAGAGAAGCACGCGAAGCTCGTAAGTCCGCACCTGTCCGGCTGGAAGAGCGCTCTACCATGCTTGAGTCGCCCGCACAGCTAGAAATGAGTGGAGCCGAAGAAGCCGACTCGCCGATCGATGAGCGCTGATCCGCCAGTGTAGGAAAGTGAGGAACGTTCTCACCGCTGGCGAGCGGAGGCGAAGTAACAGTCGATGTTATCGTAACCCGAGGTAGTGCGGTCCCTTGAGTGTGAGCGGCCACTGCCTGCGGCAACGACGAGACGGTCCACAGTTGTGGCGCAGCCAAAGCGAGTGCCCTCCTGTCTGGCCAGCGACCGGTGTGCGCTTGGCCTCGAGTCACCGGCGGTGGAATCGGCAATGAAGGCTTTCGCGCGGACAAGGACGACGCTGTCGGCAGCAGAGGTTTACTTGGAGGCGCTGGCGGCGGTGACGATGGCTGTGTGTGACTGGACGCTGGTAGGGGGTGTGGCACAGGGGCGGCTGCTCCTTCGGGCAGCGGCGCCTCCACGGGCATCACGGCGGAACCTCGCATTTGCACGCGGAGCAAACGCTGCTCGGGGCTGCCTTCTCCTCCTGTAGAGCACGCCAGAGCGATTGATTGGCATAATTAACAAATATAACACGACATCCTTCACTCAATATGCAAAAGTCCACCTTGCTACGAAGCCCACATCAAGGGACGTATACTGCGGTCGTAGATCACGTCCATCGACAGTCGTAGAAGTTCCACTTCCGGTGTCGTGATCGTTCCGGTGTCGTGTCGTGATTAATGGGAGTTGACTCAATTTCAACTCCAACGACTCGTCGTGCTTTTGCTGGCCCAAGACATTATTTTGATCTCTGGCATGACCACCTTCGATATTGACACGCGACAGACCATACTAAGAACAACACACGACGGATGTAGACATCTTTAGGCAAATGACGCTACGACGACCTACGACTGTCATGAAGCGGATCAGAGACCGATAGAGACGTTCATCACTACGCTGGCACATCACTTGGCGTTGCGGTATTTGTGCACGGTATTCGCTGTATTTGGTAAAATATTTGACCTATTCACGTATTTCACAAACATGCCATCCTCATACAGACCGAACAAGCAAATAACTCAATAATGTCAAATATGTTTTCTTATACCAATTATGTACGGGATATATTTGATATAATTCGAGACATCTTCATGCTGTTTCGTTATTCCAGCCAATTGAAACGTTCCAGTCCATATTAAAGAAATTACAGAATTTAAAAAAAAAGTCAAAATATAGGTTAAAGAACCAGAATTAAAAAAATCTCGATCATGCGCGCTCTACTGATCAAAATACCCCAAACCAAGTGTGGGCGGTTCATTTAAGCCCTTTGATATTCGACTAAAAATCGACAAGAGGACAGATACGGGTATTCGCGTATTTGCCACAATAGAGCAAATACAAACAAATAGCTCCTCTACACTTGGCCGTTTTTCTGCAAATATGGCAAATACATAAATACGCAACGCCAAGTGAAGTGCCGGCATAAGAATATACACACGAGGAAAGCTGGTTTCCAGCTCACAGCCGACCAACTCACACTGATGCAGAATACCTTAAAAGTTTGAATTAATTGCCAACTGCTGTGAATCCGCGGAAGATTACACGGATCTAGGATTTCTCCCCATACTTTCCACGATTAATCAATATACATAAATAAACTATGTTTAATATTATTATCAGGGCAACTTCATGAGTGCTAGAATGTTCGTAATATCTGCTACAGTTATAAAATTTACAAGCAAAAAATATTAAACTTTCTTAAAAATAACAAACCATAAAAATCATTCTAAAAGATACTGCACGTAAACATATTTGAAACTAGGGAGGGCAATACCAATAAAATACCAACATAACCCAATTTGCGAGTTTTCCTAGCACCACAAACCTCAGTTATAAAGCACTCTGAGGTAAAAAGGATACGCAGTTGGGAGCAACTAACTGAACTAGTATTAAATCGATGGTTATGAGTGAGCCGACAACGCTCACCAGCAGTTGTTTTTTTTTATAAACATGAACGAGGACGAGACTGTTTCTAAAGAAAACTAGAAACATTCACAAAGTCCTGTCAAATTGGGGTTATACTTAGAAAATTACGAATTGTTTTACTAGGATTCTTATGAATGTTTGGTCGCCATATCCGAATTTCAATCCGATAGCGTAAAAGATTTATCTATGGATATAATGAAAAACTCCTATAGATAGTTGCCTCCGTCAAATCTCACGTTTCATTACTTGTTTCTCTGTTTCTGTAGTTCGTTTCGTTTTCTGTTATTGTGGTATAATGTTGTCATTATTTTTAGTGCCGATGTTGCCGAAGAAGTATCTCGTTATAATTTATTTCATTGTAAGATTGAAAACCATTCACCACTTCCCACCCAGTTTAAACCAAAAATGTCGCTCAGATGCTAAGAATTCAGTGTTTTTGGATAATATTCTATTACTTAAAGAGCAAAAGAATTTCTTTACTGAAAGAGAACAGGCGAAATTCAAAGCAAATCACTTTTTGCTACGTCGCAACGCTAGGTTTGCCTCATTTACCCTAAAAGCTGTATTTTACACTGCATACTCAGCGTATTGAGACAATCCGGTATATTGCCGGTGTTAAAGCCCATAGACAGTTCAAAAACTGATGTTAAATTCAAACAAACCTTGGGGTGTACGTGATTTGGCCATACGTTGCGTTATGTTTCAAACCTGGAGTATTGAAGGACATTTTATCTCCAAAAGATGGAGAGAATTTTTATTCCCTACTAGTATCAGTAATGTTATACTTCCTTTTCCATAATCTATTTTGAGCTCTGTTCAACAAGGTCAATTGCGAATATGACCTAATACTTTCTTGTTTCCTAAGGTAGAATTATTTTCAAGTCTTCATTAGTCCTTGGCAAAACGACATAAGGAAGTTCTGAATGTTACCGTCACATTCTTCGGCAATTTACTAATTGAAATATTTTATTCTTACTAATAAAAAATTTTCCCACTAAATCTATCCCAAATATCAATAGAATTATTTTTACTTTGAGAAAGAAGAGGTTACGAGTAACGTGCTTTTACATTTTTTTTTAATTCGAAGCTCTGACGTCATTCTTCGTGATATTACTAATAAATGTATCAAAGGTATTCACATTTCAGAAATATCTTGTTTTACTATTCCTTACGTACATAATGATAATGAAGTCATGAATGTTCGTTTTTCGGTACTTAGTATCCGAAGTGTTATCTAATAAAATAACCTCATAAATACTTAAATAAAATCTATTAGAAGTCGGTTGTCTCAAAAGTAAATAGAGCAAATATTTCAAGTTTCTACGTTGTCCATGATATTATTATTACGGAATGTTAAACATTGCTACTTTTGAACATATAAGAAGCTGAAATTTCTAATTCGCTGCACCTGATTCATAGACTACATCCTGAAAAATATCTGACTTAGTCCAAAAATTGAAATAAACTTTGGTGTGGAAGTAACAAAAATATTAGTCGGTAATACTTATGTCATAACATTTTCAACCTATGAAATCCCGTACAATATGCAAGATGTGTACACTCGTGAACGCAACACATTTTCATTACTAGTTTTATTCGGTACCTGCAATATTGTCGTCTCAAAAATGTGGAGTTCAAAATTCAGGAATCACTCAGGTCTGACCACTAGAGTCAATATGCGTGAGATTAACCCAGTAACAATCTCTTTCTATATCAAATCATTCTTATTACTGACGTAGTCACAATCACATAACGAGAACAGTTGCAAGCGAGTCTCTCGATAAAATGTATTGAACAATTAATAGCCATTAGTCCTTGTAAAAGCTTAAGTCATATATTCTTTAAGATATCATAATGAGTAACCAAAAGCAGTAACATTTTCAAAACAATGTAAATGTATTTCTTTCAGAAAATATATTATATATATATATATATATATATATATATATATATATATATATATATATATATATATATATATATATATATATATATGAGAATTTTAAATTTACCATGTATTATATGAAGAAAAAAAACTCTGCGCTTTGATACAACATCGCTTAATCATGGTTAATCCTTGTTCCGATAGCCCGTGGTGCTGTGTCTGAGAACAGATATTTTTCCGTGACTGGTCGTCGAAAGTGAAGGCCTCGACGACTGTTTTCCCGTGAATGGTTAGTAAAATATCAGACAGTGGATACACTGCGTGTGCTGTCCATAAGGGCTATCTATGCTCAAGGACGCGCTGACTGGTCGGTCCACATTAAAGCACAGGCAGTCTGAACAAGATTTTAGACATTACCTATACTATTGCTCTCTCAAATATGTGAATTTTGAAGTTCAGGAAATCATCTCTGCTTCAAACACCAAAGCGACAATTTTCGATATGCAAGAGGCAAGATGCACTGTTAGTAAGTGAACGACCACTCAATGGCGGAAAGAATTCATATTAAACACGTAGTGGAGAAAGGGAATGTAAAGAAATGTGCTGATTCACACATTATACTCATGAATTCACACAAAAAAGAAAAAAAAAGTTTCAAATTTCAACATTAATCAACTTCTCTGTCACTGCTCTGTGACTAATCGAAGAATGTAAAACAAAATGAATAATTTGATACTTCAATACTTCCCAGAATGCGTCATACCATAAATATGAGAACCAGAAGGGACGATTTATACTCTCAATTTACATGACGCATGCATTATTCATCGAAACTCGAAACTGAAGTATTTAAAACTACAAAACAAATTCTTATTTCCTACTCAAGATTACTCAGGAAATTATAATAAGAAACATTGAAACTAAATATGAATTTCAAGAAATCATGAAATACAAGATAAGGTAGCAGAGTTTTTGTAACCTCTACAAATATTTCGATTCGTATCATGCATTGTTATTAACATTGTTTATAAACGAAAAAACATATGAGAATAATTAACATTAAATTTTAACATTATCAGACATATATTTAACCGATTGTAGGATTAGACTGTAACCATTCGGAACATGGCAGCAATCGTGGCAAAAACAAAAAAGGCAAGGAACTTACGTCAAATATTCGATAACATAACACTCCTCTAATCAACATCATCGTAACATTATAACAATAACAATTATACCATATTCATTCTCATTCACAAACAAAACATACGTACCAAGGTGTAGAAAATCAAGCCTATGGTAATACTGGTTTACTTTACTGAATACAAACTTCGTGCTCGCAGTTGAAGATCCCGGCTTGAAAGAAGCAGTCGCTTATAAGTTGACACAGAACAGTAAGCCTTATTCTGACCAATGAAGTATTCTGAACCCCCTCTCCCTCGCTTGGCACAAACCATATTTGGAATGCGAAGGGAGAATTCCGTAGGGAAGGGAACACTACAGCAGTGTACTTGAAGGTCTCGGGAAACTCGAATAAACCTGCCTTCAAGGGCAATCGCTATAGCATCGAACTTGTTGCGTTAAGGAGATACAGGACGTTTGGAACAATGTCAATCCCAGACTCGGATATAAATTAGACACGAACTCTCCCAACTATCACCTACCCTTCTTGGGTTTTATGTACTCCATCACAACCAGCACAATTAAAACTATTTCAAAGAGGAAGAAAGTAATTTATTTTTTCTAATTTTAATTCGAAGTTATATCTGATAATATTTTGATCCGTAGTAAAATGATTTTGACACACACATGAATGTCCATCGTTTATGAAATTAAAGATTTTTTCAGCAAAATTAATTATTTAAATTCTAAAGCGATATTGATTGCTCGTTCCACAATTTTAGAAACTTCATTTTTTACAAGAACCTGAAGGTGTTCACTCAATAATCAGCTCTCGTGTATTCAATAGTTTCGGTCCGTTTTTTCCCTTATTAAGAATGTGGAACAATTCAAAATCAAACCAGATACTATACATTTATAGATAACCAATGAAAGTTCTCGTCACAAATGTGAATGTATAATTGGAATCATGTGTACCTTCTCTAAAATACATAATTGCTATTTAGGCCAATTTTAAATAAATTATTCGCTAAGGTCACCCACTACAGGACAAAGAGTACAGACTATTGCTCTCACTTGACATTTAGGACGATGATAAAACGGACACCTGTAATCCACAAGATAAATCTTAGCAAATCTGATAGAAAGATAATAAAATATTTTTCTTTAATTTTAATAACCATGACAAAGAATACGCTTAATAATTTAGAATTTTTGTTTATACTAATAATTTTTCTAATAACTACTTACATGTACATGTATTTCCTTGTTCTCGCTTTCTTCTCAAAACCAATAAGTTACTGATCTGAGCAATCGATCTTAAAATTTGTCAGCTATCATACATCGATTGTGCGTTTTCAAAAACGCTTTAAAAGCGTAGAATAATTTAATGCAAGTAACATCAGTAGTAACTTCAGAAACTCTCATCTTCCTCAATAAAAATACCTCAATCATTGAACTACCTTCCAATGCTTCTTCACAACTCTCAATTTCTTTAATATACGAATGCGATTCGTAGCAGACCTCTGACGACTTCCGAGTGAAAAATGTGGGTAAAAAGAAAGTTTACTCGTGTCATGAAGAAGCATTAATATATCTTGATAAAGCCCACAATCAAAGTCTTACCGTGAATTCAAAAATGCTACGAAATCATTTTTCGATGAATAAATATATCGTTTGAACTGGAAGTGAACCTACAATTCTTTTCATGAAAATTGATTATCTCTAAAGGCCTTGAAGAACAACTAAACAATATATAAAATTGAATTTCTGTTTATCAAGAAGTTCTACGAGTCACGAAAAGAAAATTTTAAACATTGAATTGCACCATGTGCTCGCCAGTACGGGCGTTGGGCCTTTATCACCGGGTTAACCCGCCTCGCAAAAAAGGTAATGTATTCATTTTCAAATAACAGTAAACATACGTAAGCTACCATAATGGTAATGGGAAAAGATGTCGTCTCGGTTCTGAGAAAAACATTTAACAACGCAATTGGAACAAAGGCTTGTGTGCATCGTCCAATTAGAAGAAATGTTCGTACTTCGCTGGAGAAGCCAAGGACAGTGCCAAGCAGAGAGCTATGTTGTAAAGGCGCAAGGTTGAAAGAGCTGGGGGTAAAATGTGTCGATGGGAATATTTCGTGAGGAAAAGGTATAGCTATATTTTCATACTGTATCACAAAACGCCTCATTCTGGTACATCTGCGGCAGCCATGTTAGTTGCGGTTGCGACGTGAGCAGTGCGATGGCGTGTATTCGAGCATTCTCGCGACACATGAATAAATAATTTCGTGTTTATACTTTTCAGCCCATTGTCTGGCTGATTAAACTTTAAGAATGCTGGTTTTAACAAAAATGTATTTGTTAACGGATCGAACGTTATACTGAAATCAGTGTTCTGTTAAATTAATATTTTTTTTTTAATTGATAGAAAGTGTGTACTTGCAACGGGATTGAAAGTGCCTTTCGCTGGGTGACCCATTATTATAGCTTAATTTGTAGTTTGTTTGGATGATGAGAGACAAAAGGAAAGGGGGGGGGGAGGTTACCACTTCCAAGAACCTTCTACAAAAAGTTGCTGACGCAGTTCTCAAAGACGGGCATCGTACATTGAAAACAATAGTACGTGAATTGAAGATATGTCATATGACTTACAAACAGGACAAACTCATACGATTGGATACAAACCTAGGCTGATATTTAATGCTGAACAAGAGGCAACCTTGGCGTCATATTTTAGCACGTTCATCTATTTACTATTATAATGAAAGCGATGGGAAGGAAGATGAATTAGAATGGTACTGTATCATTTGTTATGTTCCGTATTCCAACTCAGAACCAAATGAACAATGGTTTGAGTGTGGTCTGTGTAAAAAATGAGCACACTTGAAATGTATAACGAAATAATTGTCACTTTTGTGTGTCCTAATTGTTACTCCGATCAAAAGGATAAAGATGATTTTCAGAATAAAAATGACAAAAAGATATAGAAAAGACTGATTGGACTACGTCCCACAGCGTGGTCAATTATGCCTCGTCGCTTCGTTCCACTAAGTTACGTCTCAATCATTAATTATTGTAACATTGCAAATTACAAATTAAAAAATAACATTAAATTTGACAGTAAATGGTTTACGAATCGAAAATCATGTCTCATTTTAATAATTATTTATAACAATTACTCAAAATGGGCACTTTTAGCTTCGTACTCCCCAATATAATTGGAAAAGGTGATTAAGGGTATACTTCATTTTTATATAGCGTCCGAGAACTGCATGTAAAAATTGAAGGGATGTGTGTACATTAATACGAACAAAAAATTTGTAGAGGTACATATTATTTCTCCCGAAGGAAATAAAATGACACCAAGAAAGCATGAACACCAAACCAAAAGGCGTGTAGAGCTCTTTGCTAGGGGAACTAAGAAAGTGATCTAGGTGTTTCAAGTTCAACATCACATTAAAACATGTTCAATGTTATGCCCAATAGGCCATGGAGGCCTCGCACCGACATGGCATGTATTAGCGAGTATATTCTACTTGGAGTCTCGCGAATTCTCGTGATGTCGGTATGGGCCCAGTATTGCCATTGAAGGGACGAAATTTGAAATTCTTTGATGTTGAACGTTGAACACCTATATCACTTTCTTAGTTCCCCTTGTCAAATTTTTATTGTCCTCCACGTGGTTTGTAATTGCTTTTTAACGATAAATATATTATTGTTATTATTATTATTATTATTATTATTATTATTAAGTGCTTTACACGCCTTTTTGTTTTGTGTTCGTACAGTCTTTGCGTCATTTTATCTCCTTCGGGAGACACTTCCAGACAAGTGTACCTATGAATTTTATTATGAAGAGGATCAACACCTATGTAACGAAATAAATAAAAATAATAAAAAGTTCGGCAGCAAAAAAAAAAGTAAATTAAATGAAATTAGTGAAAATAATTTAAATAATAAGAACGAAACTACTAAAAACAACTGATAAATGAATATAAAGAAATGAAATGAGCATAAATTTAACAATCCTCTCAGAACACACGCAATGGGCTCTAATGACCTTGACGTTGGCGAGCCCTAAAGTCCCAAGGAAAAGAAGCACGGCAACAATAAATAAATCTTAACCAAACTACGTACACTTGTCGCCACGAAAACATCCAAAGAACATACATGGGTTGTGTTACATTCGATTTCTCTTACAAAATTTCGCAAGACAAAGCACACCGCGTACGCAAATGTAACTCGCCATCATCACACACTCCACTCGTACTCGCCCCTCTTGTGGCTAAGGGATTGGCGAGCTCGCTCACCACCAAGTCACAACGGGTTCAATTCTCGTCGGGACAAGAAAAAAAAATTCGCATTAAACTTTGTTTGCAGTTTTTCACATTAATGTCCCAGTTCATATAGCTGTGGCTACTGAAAAGCGAACCCTTCTTCTTCTATCCACATCCTACTGCTCCTAATATCTCTAACTCAACTATTACTAACTACTCCTAGTAACGCATCAACGTTAAACTAATTTGGTAGACCTAGTAAACCGGCCCACCTACTAACAATAGTCCTACCACCAGGGGCGGATACAGACTAATATTTTAGGGGAGGTCATAACAAAAGAATAGTCTTGGGCACAGTACGTTCCAGAAAACATCCCAACCTCAGAAAATATTTGAAAATTCCAAAGCAAATTGTAAGTTTAGGTCAACCAAGTGTTAATTAATGTGCAGTTCGGTAGTCACGCACTACTTTCGAGATTAGTTTAAAATTTTTGTGCGGCAGGGGAAAGTGATAGATGCAAAACTTTTATTGTGATTAAAGATGCAAAAATTTTATTCCGCTTTTTAAAGTATAGAAACATTTAATTTTTCACGGACAATAATAAAATCAGGTGCGTATCCACGGGAGGTTCTTAAATTCTAAAGAATTATTCTGTTAAACGAAAAAAAAACTAACAAATCGAAACTAGATACAGCATAATTTTATGATCAAAATTGATTTATGCAAATTCTCCAACTTCGAGTAAACTATGAAATTTTTGACGAACGAATTCTGCGCTCTACCAGGGTCGCTGTAAATCTTGTCTCCTGAATGTTCGTTCTTTTTGTGAAGGTAATGTGTGCAGTAAAACGTCCTAAAAACACAATTAACCATGAAACGGGCAATAAACAATAATTTTAGAGATACTAATACAATTAATATTGCTGATGTGGATAGTCAAAGAAGTGAAAAGAATAATCGTACTTGGAAGCGGGAAGTCTGGTTGTCAAACAAATACCAGACAATTGGCGAGTTCTAATTTAATTTAATCAACCTCCAGGTTTGCAGGCCGGAGTATTTTACTAGAGTCTGTAGTCTAGAGACTAATAGTGATTATTGTTCAGCAATTTTCTAGTTTCATATAAAACACTTTAACAAAATTGCCATACAAAAATTTAAATTAGTAGATCAATTAGTCGAAGTATTGATGATAATGCAAGATATTTTTTCTATTCTAATCTCGATTCCATTTTTTTTTGCCTCGATTCGAAATTCATTTCCTATTCTCGAAAACAATGATTTCATAATAATGGTCAATAACCAATTGTCAAATGCGACGAGTGAATAAACGTATGGTCTCCGCTTGATTGCGAATTGGTAGAAGGAAACCAAAGGAACAAACGGGTGAAAATTCATGTCTAGTGTAGCTATAGAACAACAATCTTCTTTTCCTGTATCTCAGCCTTTTCCCACTTCATGTGGGGTCGGCGTTGCATTTTCGGATCCTTCTCTTCCACAAATGTCTGCCCAGTGCCTCTTCTCCCTTCCAACCCTATTCTCTTAACTGCTACCTTGTCTTTCCATATGATTTTCGGTCTTCCTCTTATAAAATTCAATAGTTTATTAACATCATCTGTTTCATTTCCAAGAATTGTTGGTAAATCTGCAGTCAGACCAATTTGTCTCCGTATACTCGAGTATCTTCTGCAATCAGTTAGTAGGTGACGCACTGTCGAAGAAGAGCTACACTCATCACAAACGGGTTCATCATCAAGTTGAGTGAGAGGACAATGTCCTATGCGCAGGCGGGTCAGCAGGACCTCGTCGCGCCGGGCTGACCTACAGGAACTGTTCCATAACTTAAAAGAGAATTTGATAAGTCGCAGCTTATTCCCTTCAACACCCTTCACTTAGAATCCTTGTCTTGATGGAATTTAGGAGATCTCGTTTTGGAATCGTGAAGAAATCCACGCGCTTCTTGAGACATGTCTTTGCGGAAACATCCGCTTCCTCATTTCCTCTGATTCCCACGTGTCCGGGTCCAGCAAAACATATTGTTCTTTCCATCATTTTGGAGCGAGAAGAGCATATCCTGGATGTTCTGGATCAGCTGGATACATAGTCTCGATTGCTTGATGGGCACTAAGAGAATCAGAACAAATCAGGAAATTTGATCCGCGGGAACACTTTTTTTTATCGCAGTGCTCTCAATGTGGCGTAGCACTCCGCGATGTAATCGCTGCTCATGTCGCCTAGACGGTATCCATAGGTCTCACGGGGAAGAACCACGGAGCAGCCGACACCATCAACCTGCTTCGACCCGTCGGTAAACACAGAAATATGGACCCGATGTTTGTCGAGGATTAGGTGAAAGTATACCCTCAACATCAGAGCTGGAGTGTTCTTGTCATGATGCAAAAGGTCGAAATTAATCTTCGGCTTGTGCAAAGCCCAAGTAACAGTCTTTCTGAAACCTTCATTGAAGACATTTGGTGTGCGTGTATTCAAGGTTTCCTTAATTTTTCACGGCTATATCCAAAAGGTTTAGTTGCTATCAGTCTGTTGTTGTAGAAACGGATGGAAGAAGAGGAATGATGAAACACCGCGTTGTGCACCAGATGGTCGGGTTAAGTTGGCACGTGGCAAAAGTGCCGTAGAATGAGATGCCGCCGGAGGTAAAGAGATGGTTCGCCACTCTCGGCATACAAACTCGGAAAGGGACTAGTGCGGTAGGCTCCCGTAACTAGTCGGATTCCTGCATGGTGGACACTATCCAACTTCTTTAAATAGCATGCACGATCAGAGCTATATACAACGCAGCCATAATCAAGCCGAGAGCTTATGAACGCTCGATAAAACTGGTGCAAGGAGGAGCGATCAGCGCCCTATACCCTGCTACTCAGGCACTTCAATAGATTCAGAGACATTAATGTTCTCGCTCTTAGGTCTGTCAGATGTTCAATCCAATTCAGTCTCTGATCAAAGTTTAGACCTAAGAATTTTACAGAAGGATAGAATTTTAGAACATTGTTCCCCAGGGCGAGGTGAGGTTCTGCCAGAAGGCTTGGCCTCACTGAAAAGAACACAGCGTGTTTCTTCAGCAGAGAAACAAAAGTCAGTAATCTTCGACCAGTGGTATAATCTATTGAGGACGAGTTTCATTTGTCGCTCCGCACCTGTTACACTCTGTGATGAACAACAGATATCAAAGTCGTCAACAAAAAGAGTGTAGGACAGGATTCTTTACAGCTGCTGTTTTGCTGTTTATGACCACTGCAAATAAGGTCACACTCAGGACAGAGTACTGAGGAACACCGTTCTCTTGAAGGAGACCCGAGGTGTCTCTTTCAATTCTATAGCGGAAGGAACGCTGATCCAAAAAGGACTGTAACATCAGAGGAAGATGTCCTCTAAATCCCCAGGCATTGAGTTGTTTTAAAATGGCATGACGCCATGTAGTATCATAAGCCTTCTCGATGTCAAAGACTAGTCCGACGACACCGGCTGGTAGCCTGTGCAATTAATGCACTTTGCAGGCCCCGGGCATGAAACGCCGGGTTCGTGTGCCTCCTTCCCGCACTTCCCGCATGTATCCCTGGTCTTCTGCGGAACACCATTAACCTTCCTCATGATTTGACTGACCTCAACCACGTCATCAGCCTCACATTCTGCAACAAATTCATCAGATGCCATTTCCATAATGTCCCTGCAATGTCCTCTTGCTGCGATTAAGCGCAACATGGAGCTCGCACTTCATCAGGGAACTCTCCCAACAAGGTACATTTTAAAAGTGCCAACTCTTGCTTGTTGGTTTTTGTTTCCAACAGTATTGACCCATTACGCAGTCTCTTAATATATTTCAGCTAAACCCTATAATCCTTTGTAAATATAGAACGGGGATACTTTCTCAAGTGTCCCGTCTATTCGTGTCATTATGACGAAAACATTCTCATGAGAAATGTTCTGTTTCTTTACTGTTTTTGTTTCTGAAGAGGGAGGGCTGTGAACCCTCAGTCGCGTGGAAGACGTTTGAGTGGAATACTCACCTTGCGTCACACCCACTCCGCAAGACGGGGGAATCGTAGCATCTGTCATTTTGTTCCACGAGTTCGGAGGAAACAAATGTCTGGTGATGTGGAGACCTCGCATCACGCCACTAAGCCTTAATCAACTGAGGTGCGGCAGTTGCCCCAGAGGTTGTCCGCTAGCGAGTGTTTATCCTCAACACCCATTCACCTCATCGGCGCGTAACACACCTTGAGGTTGAGGTTTTTTTTGTAGAGGTTTAATCCTTCCTCGCGACCCGGCCAATGAAGCAAAATCTCCGCCCTTTGTAATACACAACTTTCCACCATCGTACCAATGGTGGTCGCTGAAGCATGCTCAAAACTTCCTGTATCCGAGGACTGGTGGCGCAGTACCAGTCCCCAGCTCCGTGGGTTCGCCAAGCCCATACTCAGTCGAAACTGAGCCCCCTGCGGGGTCAATTTTAATAGATAGTACTGAACAAATAGTGGGGGACTGGTCTCAAATCAATATAATTTATATGGAAGATTTTTATTTATCTCATCATGGCAGCAGTCTGCTTATGAGAACCCTCGTTTGATAACAAATACAGCAGCGTAGCATCGTAATGCGTTCTGCTAAAACACAACCGCCATTCATAACTCATGGACCTCCGAAGACGACTCTCTTCCCAACGAGCGTATCATCTGTCATGCACATCGACACCCACTCTCACAATCAAGGCACACTGTGCGTTGCTAAATCGTTTCTACAAATATACTGCAGTACTAATTACTGATTAAAAATCGATGAAATGCGTCAACATCTTTGAAAATCATAAACGCTCTTCCGCGACTAGAAACGCATTCTCAGTGGGATTTTTTTTTTTTTGGGGGGGGGGTCATGACCCCCTTGACCCCCCTCTGTATCCGTGCCTGCCTACCACTCACCTCCTATCGCTCCATGAAGAAAAGCTTCAATAGCAAGCTACATTTCCCATTTACAAATACTCACAGTCAAGTGACGACTGAATGTCACCTGAAAGAGCATACCATTAGGAAATGCAAATGGGGCAATTTCAGCGTCACACATTTGTTGAGATGATTTTTGAAATGATATGCCGATGATGAAATGATTCCCCGCTCTTTTTGAAATGATATACAGAAAATGGTTTTCACTATAAAGCAAAGTGTCTATACCACACACTAATACCAATCAAATGAAACTATATATACTCACTTATCAAGTACATTGACTTTCTATTTTGTTTATACACGCTAATACTTATTCATTCCTTTCCCATGCTCTTCGAGACATTTTTTATAAACAATACCGTAAATTGGTGCATGTAAAATGAAATGCGTGAAAAATATATTCCGAGTGTAAGATACTAAATGTGCTCCGTTTTCTATAAATTATATTACTCAATATTGTTATTTCACACGTTTCACGCTGGGGGAGTTTCACCAACGTAAAGTCTCATTTCATATACGGCACTATATTTTGGTGCAATTCCGCTCAGAGCATCCAGACTTTCAAAATATAAAAGAGGATAGTTTTTATGTTTTTGTAGTGTTTGTGAATGGAAAATGTAGCGTGCTATTGTTAGTAGATGGGCATATTAGCTGGGTTTACCAACAACTTGACCCACGGAGGTGTTAATAGGAATAGTTAGTAATAGTAGAGTTAGTGATACTAGGAGTAGTAGGTGAATAGAAGGTGGGTTCGCTTTTTAATTGTCAAAGTTGTAGAAACTAGGACATTGGAGTGATAAGCTAGTATTTTTTCTGGCCGCACCGAGAATTGAACCCGGAATGATTCGGTCGCTAACAAGCACACTAACCCTGAGCCACCGGAGGGACCCCGAGAGGAGTTTGGATAATATACAAATCTCAATCCAATATACATGCAAACTTTTTACCTATGAAATTAAATATCTAACTCTTCTTCACATTTGCGCGTATATTTACGAAACGGTTTTGTTTGTTACGACTGAATTACTAATGTACCACACCCTTGCTTCATGAAAAACTTGCCTCTTTCACGAACGTTACATGCTCAATATGGCACATGTAACAAAATCTTTGTTCTAGCGTGCCAATCACTCCATCCAAGAAAGTGTCACATCATTCGGGAACCGATTCGTAAATGTAAAAGAAATCGTTTTTATTGAAAGCATTTACCCTGTTAAATTACGTGGCTAAAATCAAAAAAGTAGAAAAACGATTTGTCAAGCAGTGTCTAGTAGCGAGTCATGAGTGACAAGATGAGCCGGGCTTTGCTACCGTGGCACGATGCTGGCTGTCTNGCACACTACAATATAAGTTTCAATTACCCACTAAATGTTGTTTTTAATAGTTCTTTGAAGACGATCATACGTGATCAATATATTGCTTCCATTTACCACTGTTCCAATAAATTGTGTAAAACTAGTATCCTTCAGGGTTTTTTTTATTGTTTCTAATTATCCACAATACCAATTATTTTATATGTTCTCAACATCAATAAATTTTTGAAAGCCATATCTAAAGGTTCACGACTCTGCCACTCATAAGAAATGTATAAAATCTCATACGGCAATTCCTGGTACTATGCCAAGAGGGATGCCAAGACACAGCGAAGCCGATGATGAAGCGGCTGTCCTATTTTACCCTCTGGTAACAGATGTTGTTGGTGCCAAAAGCCAAGACACAGCTCGTCATAGCAACACCCTTCTCACAGCTCCCCAGAGTCCCGGTGTACTAGTGCGGTGTACAACCCCAAAATCTCTGCTTCTTCGGATCGCGAGATCGATAAAGCGGTCCTCACACCAAACATATATGGATATTGCCAATCCTTCGGTATAAAATGGTTCCTCACGCCGACAATATTTTCCTTCAATATTTCTGTTTACACTAGCTTCGGCAATGACAATCTTGCAAGAACGTGTGAGATGTTCGAGGTGGTATAGGACCGAAAAAACAACAACAGGAAAACAGAATAATTACGAGTTTCTAACATTATTACGACCAAAATTAATAAACACAACTCGACAATTTAAGGACAAAAAGGTAAGAATTTATCTCTTAATATTCGAATTCTACGTACGTAGTATGTATTTCTTCCGATAATTCATCCTGAAAGAATTTCTTATAACGTTCTTAGTCATGAAGAAAAGTTTCCATTACTTACATTGCTCTCGTACGAGTTGCGAAAAGTAAACATTGTTCTTTTTTCTACTTTCGAAGTGCTCGGCTGACGGTGTTGCGATGTTCTGAGCTCTGAATATTGTCAATACTATCTTCACACGTTCCATGTTCATTGAAGAAGTTTCAATATTATTGAAGGATTTTGAGAACCAGAGCTTCCATATTTTTCAGATTAACAAACCTATATACACCCTTAGACCACAGATATATTGACAATTGACAATATGTATTGGCTTATCATACTGTTTTTAACAGTCGCTCATTAACAGCGAGAATTTACGTCGAATACCAGGATACTTGACGCAAGTTTCTCGCCCGGGCAGAGGATTCGTTCTGATCCGTGGTTTGAATAACCATCCCTACTTCCACAACAATAACAAAGAAACTCAACGTCATGCTACCAGTAACACTACCATCACTGAGTGGTCTTACTTTTTAAATTACCTTTGTTAATCTAATTTGAATACACTCCCTATTTACTCCCTGTTAACATAAACCGACTGACAAAAACGTCTTATATGTCAGCAACTTTCGTTTTAAAAACTTACGCAGTGCTTTTCCACAATCGATACGATTTGTTACACAAAATATAAACATTGACGTCCCCTCAATAAGCTTAAATTCGACAAAAATTAGATACATCATTTCTAACATTGCACCATCATTTAGTGAAAAAAATCAATGGGTTCCAAGCAATAACTGAAGCAAATTAAAAGTTAAATGCAATGATCATTATGATCATCATTCATTCGTTAGAATCCCGAACACTTCAAAAGAAATCAATCCGTCGCTTCCTCTAGGAAATATTTCTATATGGCAAACAAGAAAATTATTAAAAAATCACTTTTTCCATGTTACGTAAAAAAATATTTTTGGACAATCCCTAACAAACTTTCTTTCAGAGACATTGCTAAGAACCACTTAGTCTATCCAAGACACAAATGTAATGCTTTCTATATTCCATTACGTCCTCTTCCACACTCCACAATTGTTGTGAAGTCTATGACAAATTTATATTTTGATGACTTGTTTGCAATATCTTACAACCATGGATCGGGACGCTTTCTCAGACCGGTTCCTATAAACGCAAGTGCAGCGGTCGCCAACAGGTGGTCCTCGAGAATATTTTGGAGGTACGTATGAAAATAGTCATTAATTGCAAGAAACTAGTTCACAAAGCCATAAATATTATATTTCGAATTATATTTATAAATATAATTGTTATATTGTTAACTTATTTATAATAATATTTAAAAACCAGAAAACTAATGGTAAAAAATACATTTCTCTAATGTAACAAGATATCTAATGATATATTTTGAACAATATCTGTATTTTGGACAAGAGACACGTAACTTCAAGATTTTTACATAAATTGAATAAATTTGTATTTGAAATTTCTTTATAATGAAGAACTATATTAGTTTTAAAATGATAATTAAGGTTCATTTAATTATTGAAATTAAAATTACTGCGGCTATTATTTAATAAATATATTAATCTAAAAAGACAGTGATCTACGGAATTTAGAACAATGAATCCGTGGAGCTCAAAATGTTGGCGCCCCTCTTTTGGCTCAGATGGTAGCATTCTTGCTCATCACCAAGTCATCCAGGGTTCAATGGTAGCTTTTCGCATTAATGTCCCAGTTATGTAGCTGTGCCAACTGAAAAGCGAACCCTCCTTTCTCTATCCACCTCGTAGGAACCGATTTAACATAAAGGTAGAATCCTAACCTTTTTCTTCGTATATTCTTCCGAGAGTGCTGCTACCTCCACCATCGCCTCCATCTTAACACTTAAACATATTTTCTTAAAACGGAATCGCCGGGACTAACAAACCTAACATCGCCGACTGTGACCGGACAATAATTTATAATTGTTCATGGCTCGCTGTCGCGGGCCATATTATAATTATCATACCCAAACCTACTAATATAACCGGTGGCGGAGAGTTGAAGATAGTTCGGAACAATATGTCTCTATAACTACCGTAAATATGAAGAGCGAAGAATGCGACTTATATTTTCGGAACCGCAATAATATTTGTAGTAATATGGCATCAATGATTTTTTCGAGCCTTGATACTACCATATTCTTATATTTGGCCTAAAATAGTTCAAAATATACACTAAAAAGTTCAAAACGTGTACTTAAAATATACGCTAAAAATCCAAATTTTGCACTAAAAAACAAGTTACATATGAATCTACTCATTACTAGGAAAGTGCAATAAGTTGGCAGAATAATACCACTGAGCTCGTTCATACAGCATATATACATTTCAAGAAACATGTAAATTTTGATTAATTTCAGTAATTTAAACTACAGAGTTAAAAACAAAAATCTTCAAAATAAAAATCTCTACACACTGTTAGCTTAAATTAAAATGGTTCCACGAGCTTAAAATGCTAGCAATCAATTCCTCAAAGCCGTAGAAAGTCAGAAAAAAATGTACAAAATGTGCAAAATCCGAGCCCTACTTATAACACTCGATCCGTTAACACTTCGATAACACGTAAACACCTTCAAAAAAAAAAAAAAATAGTGCAAAGAAAACACTAACCTGAGGCGAAGTTGGCAGCGCGACGCGTGTGCGGAAGAGCGGCAAGGAAACGGCGGCGTCCGGATCAGGATCAACAGGCACCTGCAGCTCACTGAATCGAAGGCGACGCACAACTGCTGCGAGCCAGGCATTCGCGTTGACCACGCACTCTGATGCTCCCCCCACGCTCGGTACGTTGTTCACCCCCACTCACAGCTCGGAGCTCCGCCCGGGCATAGGGCAGCGGGAGGGGCTTATCGTCGCCAAGATGGAGAGATGGGGGAGGGCACCGTTTTCTAGAAATAGAACAAATTTGTAAACTCAGGATTCTTGATCACAAGTATAATATATTACTAGGTCTTGATTAAATTGAATGCAATTAATATCATGTACGATAATACGAAAGTATGCTTTAATGAAGCATACTATTTGATTTACTCGAATAAAGGCTTTCATTAGTCAGGGTTCAAGTAGTCAAGTTCCATCCTTCTCTAATAAATGAATTAAGTAGCGTCTTTTCTCGATTTAATTTTTAAAATGTTATTTCGGAAAGAAAAAAGGGGAAAGATGAAGTAATAGGAAACCACAAACACATCTCTAAGAGCTCCAACGTACAATACGTCATTTGTGTAACTTGTTGGGTGCGGTTACCCAGAAGAGGAACGAAAAAAGTAGGGGACATTTGCGTATAAACATTGGATCGGCCGGAAGGGTGAAAATAACCCTTGTCGTTTTTTTATTTAAATATTCTTTACGCCTCTGTTCCCTTTCCCCAAAGATTTCATGACTTTTTCTGCGATTAAGTCTGCCACAGAATGATGTATTTCAGTCCTCAAAATATTATTTTCATTAAAATTTCAAGTGATTTACCGAAGGGGTCATTTTGATCCTCATCCAGAATATATAGTGAAACACTACTTTAAATTCTTAGAAGTGATCTACTTCGATGTTATTTTCAAAATAAGAGGTCATCCTTGCACTTCAGCTCTAGTTTGTCAACATTTTGGAAACGTCCGAGTATTTAAGATGCTTTAGCTTGGCTGTTGCTACTATGAAAGTTCTGGCGGAATGCGGAGGTCCAATTATAAATTTTCTCAGCGAATGAATGATTCAGTCATCAGTGTCTAATATCTAAAATTTGACAAAGCGATCTTCTCATCAAAAATATACAAAATCAAATGCCAGACATGAATTAACACTTAATGATTAGACTCTAACATTAAAGACCTTACCGCCATACCGTATACCAGAGGTTACGATCGCTGGTTACATGGGGACCTCATTATGTCAAGAACATTATGCCAAGAAGCATGATACTCAGTATTCTAAGTCTAATATTGTAAGCATGATAGCCACAGTATTTCTAAGCTTTCTTAGGTTTGATGAGAAATTAATCCGATCTGAACGTTTGCCGAAAGACACATTTGCTCTTGTTTCTGAAATATGCAACAAATTTGTGGAAAACTATATTCGCTGCTTTAGGCATGAAGAAAATGTAACTATTGGTGAACAATTACTTCCGAGTAAATACAGGTGCAAATTCACCCAATTTATGGCGAGTAAAGTCAAAAAATTTGGGTTGAAGTTCTGAATGGCAGTGGACATGGGAAGTGTATTTGCAAAGTGACCAATGGGAGAATGCGTTATTCAACTACTCAAGGAACAGTTATTGAACCATGCAAGATTCGTGATTGCGGGCAAAATCTTCTCATCCATTCAACTAGCGTAAACGCTTGTGGCAAAATATCCCCATAAGTCATGAAATTGAAAAAAGAGAGAGAGAGAGAAAAGCTGAACATCTACTCATCGACTAGGAACAATGTACATTGACAACGAAGGTAAGCGAAATAAGTTTCAGTTTCTGGAGTGTTTTTTAACACCATACTTTCCCAAGTAAATTAAACATTAGAAGAAACATCCTCAAGAATAAGATTTTCATTTACACGGTTTTTGGTTAACACCGTCAGGGATGAAAATGACCCCTTCTAGGTTTTTGTGATTTCCAGTCCTCCTAGTGTTAACGTATGATTAATATGACGGAAAATTACACTGTTTAGGTAGCATGACTATTTTATTTACCTGAATAATATGGCAGGTACTACTTTCCCTCATATCCTCTGGTTAAAGGCAATTTGATATTTAGCATTAACAATGTAATCAGGACATCAGACATCAGAATATGAATAGTGTATCATGATACACAATGGACCACCACGTACAATTCTCTACGAATATTGTTTATTATTCACCAGATCCCTGATTTGTCAGGACTAAAGTAATCAAGTTCCGTTCTATTTAAGTAGCATCTTTTCTTGGTGTAATTTTCAAATTATGTTATCTCGGAAAGGAAAATGTGAAAGATGAACAAATAGGAAACCTCAAACGCAACTTTTAATGCTCGAACGTACGATACTTTATTTGTGTGATTTTATTCATCCAGAAACGAATAATCTAGGGAACATTTGCATATTAATGTATAATACACGCAATTCAGGAATCATCAAATCACTACATTGTATACGATGATGATTTCTGAGTTGACAAAATATGACCTAAAATAAAAGTTTCGCAACCGAATACCATTCTTTTACATAAAATATGGACAAAACTTTCATCCAGAGGAGATGAAAAAAAGTTTTGAAACACTTTAACACAATTTCTATGCAAGATTTAAATAATGTGAATAAAATTATATTTAATTTAATCTTTGTATGTGTTAGTATCGGAGATTTACTTTAGCAAGCGTATATACACACACCTTACAAAGGACCAGTGGTGCATCAACGCACTTGTCTGAAACACATATCCGGTATGCGGTAAAAAATACTTCCCACCAGATCTATCTTATTTATGTTCATTACATGGCCTTATACTTCAACTTTCACTTTAGAACCTTCAAAGCATTATCGCAATTATTTCATTGATTGGCCTGAAATGGGTTAGGGAATTAAAATTTTGCTGTATTTGCTTGGCCCAATAAACACACAATTACTACCTTGTCAATTTCGGTTTTTAATTGAAACCTTATTTAGAACCATAATAAACAAAACACAGGTATTCATCACCACCTCTGAATATTTATCAGTTCCAAGAATATTACTATAGTTCAAAGAAATTTATTTATTATGGAAGGATCTATAGGGTATGGTGATGTTAGCGGAGAAGAGTGTGGTAGAAGGTGGCCATTGCAATGATGAATAGATGCTGGTTTACATAAATTTATTACTTAACAAGGCATGGTGCTGGTTTACACAAATTCTAATAGTGGAGAATTAGTTGACTGGTTTCTTGCTACTTTTAGTGTCATGTAATACGCATGTTTTATTTTTCTTCTCTTTGGACTATTGTCAAATACTTGGAACTGATACTTTCAAGAGATCGTAATGAATACCTGTTTTGCTTTTTGCAGCCCTGAAGGTTTCAGTAGAAACAGAAACGTTGACAAGTTACTAATGTATATATTGGACAAATCCTCAGAAATACTAAGAATATTAAGATATCAAAAATTTATATTCCTTAAACGGTCCTCCCACGATCTCGATCTCAGTCTCTCTCTCTCTCTTAGTCCCCGTTTCGCTGACTTTGTCTCCCTCTTTTCGCTCTTCATTCCATTCGTACCAAACACTTGACATTTGAGCTGATATTTTTAAAATTAATGAAACATGAAAATAATAATAAAACATATCAATATCATTTAGGATCAATATTTTGTTCCCACGAAAATTAAATATAAAAACCTGTAAATACCACCAGAGCTTAATTATAAACGTTATTCATCTTGCATTCAGAACGACACGGAACACTAATATTGCTTTGTCACACATTTCTAAGCTTTATTTCAAATCGAAAATTTGATTCCAGGATTTGTCCCGGAAAAGAAAAAAGGGTTAATGAAAGTGATATAGAAATACAATCTACCCATTTCACCCTTTTTGTCTTTGCACAATTATGTTCTGGATGAATCGCTGTCTTCCTTTCGTTTTCTTGCTAGTCTTTGGTATAAAACCAAAGGCGACACTTTTTAAAAAAAAATTGTTGTATTTGTAAATGTGAAATGTAGCGTGCTAATGAAGCTTATCTACATGGAGCGATAAGAGTTAGCAGTTGGTAGAGAGGCTATTAGTAGTAGGTGGGACGCTTAGCTGGGATTACCAACAATTTGGCCCACGTGGAGGGGTTAGTAGAAGTAGTTAGTAATAGAGTTATTGATACTAGGAGGAGCTAGATAGAGGAAGGAAGGTTTGCTTTCCAGTAGACACAACTATATGAAATGGGACATTAATGTGAAAAGCTACAAATTTTCTGGCCCCATCTAGAATCGAACCCGGGATCTTTGTGATGAGCGACAACACTTACCACCTCAGCCACCGGTGGGGCTAGGAGACACTTGTGCCACCAGTGATTTGCTGACGGAAGGGAAAAAGGGATTTCCCCATTCAGCGATTTTGGATCTCCATCCCATACCTGCTCAAGGGTTTCGTTACCTCCACGAAATTTGCTTCTTTTCAAGTTTTCAACCGGACCCGTTTCAATACATTTATAAACTAGCTACAAGCCTTTTAAATAATCATATGTTTAGTTATATATGCAACAATTAATTGTAAAATATGAAGTACAAAAAACTAGTGAAACATTTCCATGAAATATTATAAAAAGGTTAATTAATTATATAAAAATGGACCTAATTAACGGCAGGAAATATAACAACGTTATTAAACATAGGCGAAAATTACATGTCTGCATACAAAAACCATGATGATATCTTAATTAGTTCCTGAGAGATTACAAAAATAATATACGGCGTAGCACATAAACCTTGAAAGCATTTCTACCACTTTAAAACCATAAAAACGAAAACCCTAGAAATTTGCTTTTAAATGTAAATTAATGATTCTACCTCAAGGACGAGTTGCGCAGTTCTTATATATGGACTGAACCCCGATCTTTCCTGAATGTAGAATTTGCGCAAGCTGCGTTAGCGGAGCCGATGAGTAAACCACAATCATCTTTTCCGGTCATATCTAAAAACTCATTTTTTCCGAGGGACAGTGTCTCTTTTGCATTTTATGACGGGTGACGGTGGTAGCGGTGGTTCAATTGTCATCGCACACGGCAGTGCGCGTGACCTGAGCGGTGTTCAAGGGATTGAAGAGTACAACTTGAAGATGGGCGCAACCTTTCGGCAAGTGCTCTTCAAATGAAAGTTTAGAAGAGCGCTACCGGAGTGTGAGCTGTTATTAAGGTCCTTCTGCTTCTGTTCTGTTTCAGTTTACAGCCAGTCAGCAAACTACGTCTGGGTCTGCAAATAGGGAGGGATGGTCGCACTTTCTACGAAAACGGATTCAACGGTCTTTCGACGTACATTGCCCTTCCTTGTAATTCATGGGCCACCGGTGGGAAACCCGAAAGAATAGTAGACCCTTGGTTCTCGCAAGCGCGATGCCAAATAATAGCCCACCTTTTACCGAGTCATTACAACATACGCAATGTGTCATTACTCTTCTACATGTTTGTTAATTATTTTTCTTACGATTGCTCTATTGGAATCAAATTCAAATTTCATGAAAATGTAATTCAAACTCGACCCCGTATTACTAAAACGCGTATAATATTGGTTACTTCGTTAGAGCAGCACTTCATATTGTGAATTTTGAAGTAGAATAGTGCAGAGAAGGGAGTCCAATGAGAGATAAATTACATTTTAAAATACCAAATCACTTAAAATTGAAAATTTGTCACTCCACGAAGATAATGTTGATGCTTAAATACATTAGTTTTTTTTAATAAAATTTAATTTTGTTTGGGCGATTTTAAAAACTCTATTATTTAAATATTCGTATTAATTTATTTTCGTATAATAAATAAATTTAGTGTATTTTACGAACCACTAATTATGATAAGCATATAAAATGTGGATGTCAAAAAATATTGTGATTTCTTCATACGCTTATTTTCGAAATAGACCAAGAGATTGGAGTTGTGGAAGAAGGAGGGGTAAGTGGACCCAAAATTCAAAATCTGCCTTTGACCTCTAAATTCTCTGAATGAATGCGAATGAACTGATTTTACTATTTACATGCTTTTCAACATAAGATTTTTCTGATGTAGCTACCATCACATGATTCTCACACTGAACTGACTCTTCAATTCAATTCGTGAGCTTATTAATCAGGATTACGATAAGAATACTCTCCCGACGCCTTGGACGCAAGCTTTTAGAAGACGCAATAGGTACATTTTTTTCAAGTTTTGAATAAGTGCAATGCAACTATAAATTTAATGGAAAGAGGAATTAATACAAATGTTTTATTAACTTACGACTGAGAGGCATGTCACGCATTGGTGTGCAGTGCGAGGTCTATGGGGGATGGGGGAATTAACGTGGAATTGTTCTCGTTTCAATCTGCTTTAACATAGTTCATAAGAAGTAATTATCATCTTCGAATGCATTGTAATGATTATAAGGTAAAATTACATTAAGTTCGTTCTAAATAATTAAAAATTGTGCGACATTTAATAAATAAGATTAAATTAAGAATTCGTTCTAAATGAACTCAACATTTAATAAATGAGAATTAGGTAAGTCTTTATAGTTTAATGAGCTTTAATCTACAACTATTGCAACTTTTCCCGTCGGTGAGTTTTATTAAATCAACGACCAATGAATTTATCACTGACTTCATTATATTTTGTCTTGGGTCTTTTAAGGAGTTTGTTGGTTGGTTATTCCAATCTAAATATTTAATTTATGAAAGCTCGTCAATGATAGTTTGTTAAAAATAATAATAATTGGTTAGAGAATGCATTAAAGGTAATACGAGTTTCTATGTTATTGAATTAAATTAACTGAAAATTTAGACGGTAATAAATGCTTGTGTGCGTTTTAGACAGAAATCTAACTAAATAACAAAATTTAGTATAATTTATCATAATTCTTCGACAGGCAGAAACGACGAATTGAATAAAAATGGTCTATATATGCGATGATTTCTAAACGGGAAAGGGAGTGATGAAGTCTGATAAAAAAGGAGATTAATTATCTGCTAAACAATTAAATGGACCATATTAAAGACAAGGTTACTTTCGTTTTATACGCACAATTTTACAATGACTACATATATAATTCGTATCGTATAATAAAAAGTTAAAATTTTCATCGTGATTTGGAACGCAGCTCGTAATAAGTGTATTAATATTGTCTGTTCAATCAAAGCTAAGTTGACACAACACTATGATTTTGTGTATAAATCATAATTGTAGCAATCCCGTTCCATCAAAACGCATTTCTCAACAAAATAGTCAAAAAAGCAATAATTATATAAATTCATGCGACCATTAAAATCAATATTCATCACATTTCGGAACGAAAATTATTTACTGACTCCACTTACGCGAACCATACGTTGAAACGCTGTATGATTCCACAAAGAATATTTGTATTTTCAATTTACCTTCGCCACTTCCATGTTCATTTTGCGACACAACAAAGCTAAAAGCACTTTCGAAACAATTGGTTCACTGAAATTCCTCATCTCTTTCGTCGAAAATCTAATGAGTGCAACAATACATACCATGTATGAGCTACACGAATGAAATTTCGTTTCCGAAAATCATATACACATTATTACTACTATAAAATATACAGAGTGATTTAATCAGAAAAAAACCTTAACTCCTAAATGTAAAAATATATCGAAGTGCAGTTTTCGGTAAGATGAGGCTAATCGAAATATTTTAATGTTTCGTAGGTTTTTAGCTGCAGATATTGGTTCTCATTTTTTAATTCAACTATATTTGTTTTTAGCGTTTCTGTAGTGTCCGAGAAAAGACGAATACATACAGACTTTACATTACCAAGTGTTTATGATAATGAAAAAAAATTAAAAAACTGAAGTTCTTGTATTGCATATCAGACTTCCAGTATGCGAATGAAATGAAGATTGACCAACTGTGAGTTCATTTATGGTCCTTCAGTTTTTGACGAACAACAAGTTCAATTTGATTCATGATAGAATGTAAAAGTTTATTTCATGGATGGTTCATCGGATCAAGTCGCTGGAGTCAGGGATGGTTAATCAATAACGTACAGAAGTTACTCTTGAGGAAAGTGTTTTCTATTCCTTAACTTCATAGTGGTTTGGTGAACAGAATCACGGCAGCTGGATTAATGTAATTTTAAAGGTCCACTGCATTTTTAACAAAGAAAATGTATTATTGCAAAGGAATAAAAAAACATAAATCATCGTTTACATTAATATGAAAATTTCACGGACATTTTTAGAATATTTTCTCCGTGGGGTCCGCACTTTTCAACTCACGCACTATTCAACTTATCTACCTGCGTGGAGGAGGGTCAAGCTGTGATGTGGGTAGTAGTCCCCAGAGTTGGAGTCTACCCGTCGCGTGAATCCCCAGTCAAGGGGGGCGGTGGGTAGCTATTTCTCCGAGTTGGCTTTGCCACAAAAAAATTATTCACAAAAATTTTGTTGTCGTTTTAGAATAATTGGAATCTGCGCCAAATACGATTTAAAATGATACCAAACAACCTCACTGGCATCAAATGCACATTTTACCTATAGTCCAGTAATTAGGTGACGAAAAGAAGTAAGTCAAGGAAATTTTTTAAAACTTTTTCGCCTATATCTTGTAAACAATGCTTTTTAATAACGCAACATTCTCGTACCGTTCCAACGAATTATGTTCTCTATCATAATTTCAACCCAGTCGCCAGTTTGTCGCCACACGAAAAGACATGACTCTATGAAATTAATAAATATTCTAGAATGGATTCAACAATTATTTCTGTTAATTGTTGAAATCGGAACCTGCAGTATTGTTATTCCCCTCACTTCTTGTTTTCCTGGTAATTTTTTAAAATAAAAATTGGAGAACTGCTGCTAAAATGATTAAATTTTGTAACTTATTTTTTGCATTAGTTGACGACAGTGTCGAAAATGAATGAGCTAGTAGTCACGATGTTTGGACCTCAAAATGGTGACAACGTTATTTGCTCGTAACAATACTGTTTATTTCAACATGAATGAATTTATAGTAATATTAGAGAAATAGCTTACATAAGTTCTACAAAATAATTGACAACAATAAAATATGAAAAATTTTAGGATATTTTTACTTTTAAAAACCTACAGTGACAAAATCATTAACTCATGGACTTTTACGATTACTTCGTAGACCAATGGTTGGACAACGACATCATGCCAAGAAGCATGAGGAATTGCAGTGGCAGGCGGCATCGCACGAATAATGAATCGGAGGGTTGAAATCAACGCATAAATTCTTTTATTCCCAAAGCTCACCCGAATATTTACGCATTAATAAATATTTTAAGGCAGGACGCCGAGTTTTACGGAAATATGCTGGATAAAATAAACCTGGATAACCAAGGGAAAAACAGAAAAAAATATGCAGTAATTCTTTGGCAAAGTCATTACAGAGACTAGAAGAGGATGTGAATACAAAATCTTTCCTTCAAAAAGTGGCCTTCGTTCAAAAATTGGAATGATCAGTCTGAGATTTTACATTATTCATATTTTGATAAATTAGATTTTTTTGTGTATCTTTCGCTGTTCCATTTCACTCACAATAATTTCAATAAAATGCTAGATTTAATAGAAAGAACACAAGTATGTTTCCTCCTTCAAAATTTTGAATCAAACTTCCAAATTATGATCTCAATAAAGAATACTGTGTAAAATTAGGAGGAAACACACAGGGAACGAAAAGAGACTACCTCCACTTGGTGTTCCCTTGAAACGACAAAAGTCGGCTAAAAAGCTCATAAAAATCTTCAAATAAAAAGTTTTACCTAAATAGATGTAAAAGTTTGTATCTACCTTTACATGATATCCTTATGAACTATCCTCATGAGCTAACTCCCCTACTTACTGAATGCATGATTAAATGTCACCACCTTCTCATTTATGAATAAAAACGAGAAATAATCAAGGAAGATACTGTTGCTTGGCAGGAGTTATTTTTCTTATCATTAACAGGCGAAATAATGATCATTACGTTAAATATTATAATTTTGTTAGTATCGGAGTAAAATCAAATAAATGAAACAAAAGATTTGTACTTGTTCAATCATTCACAGAGAGGGAACTTTAAAAAAATGCAAAAAATTTGTTGAAATGTAGTTTGAATGCTTAAGGAGAGAAACATATTTTATTCACAGCAACTTCAAGAAAACCCATTCCCACGAGCTTTTGTCTTCAGAGCAATATGGTTACATGAATCATTAATTCACGGAACTGTTGAAATTATAAATACGTAACTTACCCATATATCTGGTATCAGCATGAAATTTTCGTGGATTTTACACAGTGGTTGCTCACAAGTATGACACTCTTGGACCGCACATACTAATCACTCAAAGAAATGCAATGAATACTGTTAAGATTAATTTAAATGGACTCAATGAATAACAGTTGATAGCGAATGAACAGTTTGCCTCCCTTTAACAGTCTTTGTTTCTAACATTCCTTCGAATACATAATTTCTCACTTTCCTGACGAGCATTGTAATATTTCATTGTACATTATAATATTTCCATGTAAATTAATTTACCCCATTTTGTTCATGTGGTTTTAGGTGTTGATACACTTATGTTGTGAGAGAGTTCCTTTTTTTATCTTTCTTTGTCATTTTTGAAACATGTAGTAATTTTTGCGCAGAAAAGGGAATGGATTTGAAGATTTTATATTTTTAAAGTGGTGAAAATCATAATATAAATCTAACAGACTTGTTCTTATGTTTTGTTTTTACTTACTCTTTCATATTGTTTTTCAAAAGTTTTTTGAGTATGTGTAACATTTAGAATATTGAATTTTGCTTTGACTATGAAATGGATGAAGATGGATTTATTACGTCATTTTGTTTTTATTCTGGAAGGACTTTATTCGTTTTATGAGAGAAAGTAATTTAAAAGATAAGAATTTGAGGACATTTTTTGACTTTAGATTTTCATAATATCTGTACATACTGCGCCGTTGTGACTTATCGATTGACTTGCTCATTCATTAACACAGAGAATAAGTAATAGAGCCATGTAGTTCTTGACGGGTTGTTGCTCTTGTATAGCAGAATATAGATTAAAAAAAAAAATTTTTTTCGAAATTTCCAAAAGGCGGGGATTGTTATGGAATTTAAATTTTTAACTGGTGGTGGACGAATATCTTCTGGTTTGGTTTTTCTTGGCACCATTTTATGTTGCAGAAAATGGCATTTGGAATATCCAAAACCAAAAATAAGTTAATAGTTAGAACAATTATTTAAAGATTTACAATTTTTTTTAAATCAAGGAAGAATGAGTGTTTCTTACTAAAGAAAAATCAAAATATTTTAAATTATATTTTTGTTGGATAATTAGCAATATACCGTGTATATTTGTAAATATATTTATTTACATAGATTAACTGTTACTACGGTGAAGGAAATATAAATAAGGTGTTGCACGTCTAGTTAAATAATTCCTATATTTCTTTAGAAGGGACACGACGGCGATGGTAGTCTGTAAACTTTTTCCTTGTCCAACCCTGCGGACTAGCGCCCACATCACCACAGCTTGACCCTCCGCCGCGCAGGTAGACAAGCTGAATAGTGCGCGAGTAGAAAAGTGCGTGAGTTGAAAAGTGCCGAACTCTTTGCCCGTAACCGGACGGAGTAAATCACAGAAATGAAGTATCATTATTTAGAGAATTAAAAGATGCGTCGGTGATTTCCTATTATTATTTCACCTTTTCCTTTCGAAGGTAATAGCATTTAAAAATTACATGATGAAACGACGCTACATGAATCATTTATTTGAAGCTGTTGTATTGAGATTTTTTGAGTCCTGACAAATGAAAGCTATGGTAAGTAATAAACAAAACTAATAGGGAATTGTACGTCCGTTACGTCATGTTCCATTTTGTATTATCATATGGTACTATTCATAATATAGAACTGTCGTAATAAGACAACCTTCCGTGTTTTAGTCTGTCAAATGTCTGTATTAATAATTATTAATGCAAAAAAAGAACGATGAGATCCGAACTTAAAGTATACTGAGTTTTTGTATACTTCTTTGGAAAATCTTAATTTCGATTTTTTATTGGAATCTGCTCGATATTTTCTGAACTCGTGGTCTTCTTTTAGAAAGCTCTCAGTGAGAGGTAACAAGGAAGAATCGTACTTTCACCAAGGGTTCACCAGTGAGAAATGGTGCCCTATAACCCGAAAAGTCGCAAGTAGTAGAAAATTTAGTTTGAATATTCCGATTGAAGAAATTTAAATATTTATGACAGAAGTAAAAAATCTTGCAAAAGCTGGAGACAAAAACTATACTCTTATTTTTCTAAAACAATTATTGCCGATTCTTCAAGCTTATTTTGGATGCTTTCTGTAATACTCGTCAGACATTAAAGAACTTCTTTCGAGTAAATATTGGGTTACTCATACCTCCAGGAACAACTTCCATCATTATAATAAAAAAATTGAAACTTTTCGAAAAGATACAGTTGTATTTACAACATCCAAAGTTCCATTTGTGATTCCAACGCCACGTGTTACTGCATTAGTTTCCACTTCAATACAACGTTTCTGACTAGGTATGGAAATTAAAATACTCTGACTTTGTACATTTACGTGTATTAATGCCCTCAGATTTAATGCCGAGGTTCTATGGCGTACAAATCCACTTTTAGTTTTCGACTTTCAGCCTTCTACGCACTTTGAACCATGTGTGTCGGAGGAAGGTCTCTTAGCATACGATTGCAAGTTCTTAACAGGGATCCAGAATAGATCAAAGGTGTACAGAGGCAATGAAAAGAATTTTGAAACAGGAATCTAGGTTCTGTCAGAAATCGTGTATTCAGGGATAATTTACCAAAGCAAAGTTTCCTATATGAGCTTCAGTTCTAGTAAAGTTCCGATCTTTGTAAACGAATGTTAACGGTGGATATTAGTAACGATAGAAAGAAGGAAAGAACGATTTAAAATGTACAATTCCTTCAATACCCCGAGAGAATGAAGTAGCTAAGAAAAAGGTTACACAATCAGATCTATGTATATAACCCGATGAAAATCTTTAAGACTATTTCTGGGGAGAAACTGAATTGACAGCTTATTCCGAAAATAGAACACCAAATAAAAAAATTGATAAAACTCCATTACACATTTTTACAGGATAAAGGTTGATATAAGTTAAGCCAGATAATTCTCACTTTTCTAAAGCAAAAGAGATATCGCTGGGATGAAAAAACTGAAGAGCGCTTCTAAGTTGCTTAGAGCGGAAGTTTTAAAGGGTTCAAAACTTTAAATCGAGAACCAATAAGTTTTGGGTTAGTCTTTCAGTTCAGAAATACAGAATCTTAATTCTCGATCCCGAAATCAAACTTTTATTTTATTCAACAAAACCCTAACTTCAACTTCTCTACGTAATAATTACTTAATACAGACAAGATCGAGCTGCAAATGTGAGGGAAGGTCATAAAAACTTGAGATTATTCATTCTGATAAACTAATAAATATCTACCCTTATTTCGTAGATCAGGAAAATCAGTATTTTATTAAAAAATATACGTCATAAGGCATACAGAAAAGGGGTTTAAATTTCTTAATAAGAAAGTAATTAACCAAGAAAAAAGTATAAATTTATAATCATAAGACATTCTTAGATCCGGAAACAATAAAAAATGAGGAATAAATGAAAGTGATATTCCAAGTGAAGACGTATCTGCAATTGAGTTGCGCACAATACAACTAACCTGTTAACTGACAATTATACGTCAACAAGCTTGTATGAAGACTGTAGGAAAACAATTACCATACCAATAAAAAATATTTAGGGAGAGGTCTCCCGAGCTTGCCCTGGTTTCGTGCGTGACAATGTTCTCGGTAAGAACATATGAAATAATCTCTTAGAGAATGATACCTGCGGATAAATGCTAAAAGAGGAGAAGAAAATCTCCAAAAGAATATGGAGTGTGATAATCAAGCAATCTTCCCAAAGGAAAGAAAGCATTCCGTGCAAATAAGTTTCAAAAACCAAATTAGATGGGAAATGAGAAATCGACTCACAAAGCACGTTTAGGTTTCGCTCAACGTTGTGGAGGAGATTATGAACTTTTTCGCTCCAGCATTAAAAATTCATAGTAATATTACCTGTTATCACTCAAGAGAATTGGTGAGTTTGTCATCAGGTTGTCAAAAGTGCTTTCTTCAACTGACATCAAGAAGAAGTAACCGCCGGGTTTTATGAAACTGGAAATAAGAAAAGATACTTATTAAGACTGATTGAAAATATTAATGATTTTTTTCTATTTTAAAATCTGCCATAGCCTGGATTATAAAGGAGAATGAAGCTCCCAATGAGCTTCGATTTCAACGTAGTAGCGCTGATTCGTGCTTATTATCAAGGAAAGAGTACAGGCCTAACCAAGTTTGTAAAGCAAAAAGGGTGTGTTTCAGAGCATAGTATAAATATAACGCTTAGAGGAGTTCACGTTTCGATATAGATACGGTTATTGTCTCACATTTTACTTTTCGTCTTTGATGCATCACAAGAGGTATATTTTAAAAGGTTCATGTAGTTAAAGATAAAAATGAATTCCTTGTTATTAAAATTTCATCGACCGTATGATTGAAGAGTTGTTGCTGAGTTGCCTGGTTATCAATCGGGTTGATGACAGCGAAAAACGAATAATATAATACCAGAAAAGCTAATTCGCTTGATAGTTAAATGGTATAAAGTTATCTCGCACCACCCGTAATATGTTAAACGTTTTCATTCGCTAGTCACTACATCTGTCATAGTCCTCCAGATCTCAATCAGCGCTCAACTTAACTATATTATTAATACTATTATTCCACTGGTTTATTAAAGATGAGAACTTTGCCTTCCAGCTCGAAGACCCGAAACCCTACATTATGGAGAGTTACTTTTCCTGTTATTCAAAATGCCAAACCAATTGAATAATTTTGTATCAAAGCCACCAACGTTCCTCCTTTAACTTGATTTTAAGCAACCTCCTAACCTCTATACAGTTTTTAATGAAAAGAAACAACATATATATTTAAATGCCATCATAATTTTTCCCTTTACACTTACTCGTCAATGTGAATAGTAAAGCTGGCCTTACCTTATGTGTTTTTTTTATAATTTCTATGCCTACATTGTTTCAATGATGCACATGTACTATAAAACAACCGCACACAATTTAGATCCCGATTCACAGATTTTAAATCGTTCGAACTCTGAGATGAGAAACACTTAGGAAGTTTCGTAAATATAAAACGAATATTTGACCGGGACCCCTCTCACCTCTCCCGTGATTGAAACGCGTCGAACTGCCCGCCGTCGCCGGTGGCATGGAATCGTGCCCGTCGCCATCGCGTGGCGTGCGACGTGACGCCGTCCTGTGGCCGGCGGCCACGTGTATCTCGTCCCGCCAACCCCCAGTCCCTCCCGGCCCCTCCCGCCCACACCGGTCAATACGCAGCTCTACCGAACATTCCCATCGCCACTGGCGACCCACTCCCACAAACAGATCATAGCACAAAGGATTCCGATTCGAATAAAACAAATCACTTAGAACGCGACACAATTACATAGGATGTATAAAAAAATGGGACGTCGCGGAATTCGTAAACCTTTTCTAAAAATTATATCCATAATTGATGAATTTAAAAAAATATATTTTTATACTATACATGTCCTCTTCAAACAAAGAAATTAAATATAAAATTGCATTTTGTAAATGGTCTCGTAATATTTATAATCCAATACACCTGCGAGGCCAATTTCCACTTAATTATCGAACATAATCCAGTACAACGGAATATTAGTATCGTAATCTATATAAATAAAAATGTAAATGTTCGTTTGTTCAAAATCTTACATATCCGAAAGTTCTTCACCGATTGCTTTGAAATTTTGACGCAACGTTGGATTTGGATACGCGCGTGTTTTTATATGCCTATTATATAGATGGCATGCCTGTGACAGATAAAAAAATGATTTTTTTGAAAATATACGTGTACATAAGCGAAATACCTCTCACTGACTGATCACGAACTATCAGAAACTACAAGGTCTACAAACTTGAAATTTGGCAGATACATTCCTTTTAGGGTGTAGACATCCGCTAAGAAAGGATTTTAGGAAAATCCGCCCCTAACGGGGTGAAATGGGGGTTGGAATGTTTAATGGATGTATCCCACCATAACTCTCGAGTCTCTGGAGCAATTTCAACCAAACTTGATACACAGATGACTGACTATATGAAAACAAGCACTATGGAGGTAAGACATCCCTTGCGTCATTAGGGAGGAGGTGAGAAGGGGATGACATGTACAAATAATGAAAAAATCCTATATTAGATTCGACACCACACTTTTCGGTGCCGCTGAGATGGATAAGAGCGTCCTCGGTGCTTTGTAAGTTAACAATCGGTCAACATCGCAGATAATATACCCCTAGCATCCCTGGTCTAGGGATGGGAATGAAAGACAGTTAAACATAATAAAAGAAGACCGATATTAGTGTTGGATAAATCATTTTTTGCGGTCGCTCAAATGAAGTGACACCTTCATTGCCAAGTAAGTACACGATCGCCCGCTATAAGGAATAGACACTCTTTGTGTTGGGGGTGAGAAGGAGTGAAATGTAAAAATAATCGAAAATGACCGATATCAGTGTTGATATCGTAATTTTCGGACCGCTGAACTTAGTAGTGACATCCTCGAAGGTGTCAAAGTTCACAATCGGCCCGTATAAATTCCAGCACCCCTAGGGTAGGGGATGCTACGAAAAAAATATCGAATATGACATACCAGTGACGAGTCCATTATTTTCTGCATCGTTGAGGTGATTGTGAAATTCCGAAGTGAAAGTCTGAACTCAGCCCTAATGAAACAAACACACCACTAGCACCCGTTGGGTGGGGTGGGGGTGTGAAAATGGGCTTATGGATAAAGATATTCGATAATTGTGAAATGAAAAAATTTGAAAATTGCATCGGATCCATAGTATTAGGGTTGATGAGATTCTTAAACCACCAATGCCGTTAAGTTTAAGTTGAGACCACATAGTGGCACGGAATCCTTGGAAGTGCGAGACGGAAAAATAACGTAAAAAGATCGATATTAGGGTAGAGTCCATGATTTCTGTTTATTCTGAGATGAATAATCGAAATTCCTTCTAAGTTACTTATATTACAGCGTTAATTCAGCGTGTTCACAAAAGACAAACAGAAAGTTCTTTGCTGAATTTCATGTTTGAATGTGTGACTGTAGAAGGATTTATTCTTTAATAGTTATTGACAATTTTATTTTGCAGAAAACTGTATTTAAAAATTCAGGAACAAGTTCAAAAATATGCGATGCTTGGCGATGAAATATTTCGTCACATTTGAAAATATTGTTTACGTTTATGGCGTCCTCGCATTTTCAGGGTCTCGAGTGCAATAATATCATGTACGTAGTGGACCCAGTGACAGCTTCCTCTATTGTTTTCAGTACAACATTTTCCCCATTCCACTGATAAAATGCCACACACTAAACATCAATGAATACTGACACCACTACCTCTACAAATAAAAACCAACGATCTAACTTAATGACTAAAATTAAGCGAAGATATAAGTTAAGGTTATGTTTTGTGACACAGGGACTAGGGTAACTTATATTAGAGGACTCAGTGGAAGAGTCTAACCGAAGGAATATCTATTTTCTTCTCTCCGTATTTCAAACTGCGTCATTAAACGGATTTTGAAATTGGTTTACATCTTATAAATTAAACATCCTAAAAACAATTACATCCTTAAAACAAAACAACTCTTGAATATCACTAAATTACACTTCTGTTCAGCATTCTAATATTTAAACTTTTAGAAACTTAAGCAGTGTTGTCGTATACTACAAAACTGCTTGTTTTCTTCAGTCAATTGTGAGACGGCACCTCTTTGTCCTGCGTCTTGAGGTCCGCACGTGTCCATCCCCCCCACCACACACACACACACACGGGGAAATGGGTGAAGCCTTCTTTCTTTTCGGAATTAAGTTCCTTTCTCTCATCACGTTCCGTAGTGCACACATTTGTCCCGCTTTCATCTTCGTTTCAAACCATGTCTACATTGAAATTAAGTATTCTCCACTTTCCATATGCCTTATTCCTTCGAAAAATGATTCATCACTAAAATGTTAGATTAATGGCTTTTTTTAGCATTTTTTAGCTTTTTATGTATGAATTGAATGTAACTGCGGGGCGAGGGTGAAGGTGGCCTGTGATTTCCCACCAGCGTCAACTGCTACCAGTGTCAATTGCTACCGGAAGCTACGCGGTTGGGTAAAATAGTTGAGGGAAGTTCTTTCCTGGTACTTTCCTTATTCTTTCCTCCATCTTATACCAGCTCGACGGCTTCATTACCTCTATGAAATTTGTTTTATTTCAGCATGAAAGCTTCATGCGAAATAGTTTTAGTTCGTAATACCAGCATTAACGCCACAATCGAAAATTGTTTTCAGAACAACCAATATGGAAAGTTTTAATCACGTTTTACCAAAAATGCCACAATTAACTATTAATTACAAACAGCAGGAATATTTACATTCTATATTTTTAATAACCTAATAAATGTTTCAACAGAAATTCGTAATCACTTGTTACCTGGGATAGGAATTATTGACGTTTGGTAATTGTAAGAAATAAGAAAAAATTTAAACTGATTTCAAAAGTCTCCAAACAAAATGCAGTTTGACAGTAATTAATAATAATAGTTCAAAAAAATGGTATTCCACTCCTCCAATGGTCGGTTCCAAGTCTGATGGGCGGGGGGGGGGGACTTAGACAAAATCACAATTTCTTTTAACTGATTTCAATAATCGGCAGACCACGTGCAACAAAAGCTTTTTATGTATCTCGTTTCGGACAGCTAAGGACCACGAATGACGAGCGCCAGTAAAGCTCAGTTTTTGTGTGAGTTTACTCACTAGACACATCGTGAATTTTACCGAGATCGGAGGAACATCTTCTAGATACGATCCAGATTGCTGTATCTGAGTATTACAATTGCGGTTGTTAGTCGCAGAGGGTATTATTTAAGCCGAGACATGGAAATGAAAAGCTACAAATTTTATCTTGCCCCGCCTGGGAAATTGAACCCGGGATGACTTGTGACGAGAGATCATGTTGACACCATAGCCACGGAGGGGACTAAAGCTAAAAAATATATATAATATATTTTTTAAATAGTCTGTCGCTGTACCGATGGTGGAGCACTACTAGGTCCCTAAAGATAGCAAAACAAATGTTCAATATATAAATATTTTTACATTAATATTTAAAGTTATTTTATTGCCGCAAAAAATATTTATTGCTTTGAAATTTTTTTGTTAAATGCAGTTTGCTCACTTAAGAATAAAGCTAGCAAACATAACTTAAATGAAGCAATAATAGTTCTGGATAATAGAACATAGATTCTAATATTTTATTGCTACTTTGAAAAATTTATTGCTTATTAATTTCATTCAGTAAAGGGTCGTTTTCCTACACCCAGATCATCACGCTGCGCGGGACAGGCCAGCGCACAACGCACCGCGCAGCGTGATGATCTGGGTGTAGGAAAACGGCCCTTTACTGAATGAAATTAATAAGCAATAAATTTTTCAAAGTAGCAATAAAATATTAGAATCTATGTTCTATTATCCAGAACTATTATTGCTTCATTTAAGTTATGTTTGCTAGCTTTATTCTTAAGTGAGCAAACTGCATTTAACAAAAAAATTTCAAAGCAATAAATATTTNTCCTAGTCAGCATTCTTCAGCCGCGTCACCCGGGATGACTTTGTGACGAGCAACAACGCTAACACCGTAGGCACGAAGGAGTTATGCTAAAGGCTGGCGTCACACGAACAGTAAAAGTGAAGTGTCGCAGTGTCGCACGACAGAACGGTCGATTCGAACATTGAACGCGCGTTTTTGAGAGGGCACACGGATAACAGATCGTCGTCCGTTTCCTTAAACATTTAGTACGAAGCATGCGCAGACAGAACCATGGCGCATGCCCAGAGGAGACACCGCCAGGATACGCCTTTTTCTCGGTATCCCCTCAGTGTAGATTTCGATAATGTTCAGAACACTAGCACAGAAAAAAAAATTGTTAAAATATCACATTAATTTAATTCTTCATTATTAGTATTTAAAATTTTGTTCGCATTATAATAGTGGCTCCCCCAAAAAAATTAACTCATCCACTTTACCAAACAAAACTGTATAAACATTTTAAAAAGTCATGTTTGATAAAACAATTTTAATTATTTTACATTTATACATGCAAGATACTTTCAATTAAATTGACTAGTAAAACGAAAAGCTAACATAGATCTACAATTACAAAAGTCTAATACCCAATAAAAAATAGATTGCACTACAATAAAAATGGACGTATTTTATAATGTAAATTTTCGTCTATTAGTTTTCTCTCCAACTCCTCTGTATTTTTTAAAATTCGTAATCAATGCCTCAGCAATCTCCAACCTCGATAAATATATTTTTGATTTATTCTTGTAGCTGGAAATATTCGTCGGTTTTGAATTTCGTTGATCAACATTTCGCTCTCAATATGAAATTTTCGTACCATTTTCACTGAAATATATCAACTTGTAACTCTAGAATATTAACTGTATCGCTATTGACTTTGATTTTTCCCTTGCGACACGGAGTGCAATGCCTTTTTCCTAGAGCACCCCTCCACGATTGGGTATTTCCCTGTAATCCAGTTGGGATGACGGTTGCAGGGTTGCCTAGTGAGCCAATATTGTGTGCAATTTCTCATTGCGGATCAACAATCGATTTTAAAATATTGTAACGTACATAAATGTCAATATATGCTAGAAATTCCAAAATAATTCAATTGATTAACACGTGTTGATTTAGATTGTAATTATAAATATGATTTAATTTTAAATTAAGTTGTAGAAAATGTTTATAAAATATTCATTAAATATAATAATAGAATGAATTCAGAAGTACATAAACAATATTCCAAAGAAATGTTCTTCTCAACGTAGGTCCTGTTGTGCTGAAATGCTCGCAGCTCGGACGGTGCTCTTTAAAATTTTATAATATTTTTGGTATTGCATATTATGAGCTACAACTTGGTGAAAAACTTCCTTTGGGCCTGAAGATTTAATATGAAGCAGGTAAAATATCCAAACTCGAAACTTCCTCGCTCAACTTTTTCAATTCAATTCACCAACTCGTAAAATAACACACAAAATGTTTAATAAATTACCACTTAGTTGGAAAATACGTTACGACTTTCTAACTCATGTCGTTTTCACAAACAATAGTTAAAACTATACTGTTAAAATTTAGAAAGGAAATATTCATAAATGACTGAAGAATCGCGAGTTGAACGGAAAAAGTACTTAAAATGAGTTTGCACATTTTCGGTTCCAAAACCATTTTTTACCTGTCTCTNCAGTTATTACGACCATGATTTTATATTCTTCGTTCCTGCCCATGAAACTGTTGTGCGTTTCTAGAAGAATGTCGCAGGCCAGAAAATGTGGGACGCAGTCAAAAATTGAACGCACAGTAATATCGTCGCGCGTCACTCGTGTGCCTGCGTCCGTTAGAAGCAGAGTGCTTCTACGACGCACAGAAATGCGTCGTGCGACACTGCGACACTTTTACTGCTCGTGTGACGCCAGCCTTAGTCGTCGGTAGCGATAGAGCACGATTCGGTCAAAGTTTCCCGCGATATTTTTTCTTATTTCTTATTTTCTACCGTTTTTATTTATTTTCCATAATGATTTGATATCATGTTTTTATTTATGTATTTAAAAATTACGAGACCATGCACTTTAGGTTTAAGTGGTGTTTTTTGTTTTGTTTAGTATTTTTATTTTCTATATGCCAATAAATGATTTTTCTTTTTATAAAATAGGCCGATAAAATTGTACAGTAATAATATTGTTTATTATATAAACAGGGTATGCGGTTGCTAAATATTATAGACAATCAAAACTAGTTCACATATTACACATCACTTTATTTACTCCAACGTTCAACACTGATCACTGTCCTCGTCAGGGCATTTTAAATCAGTTACACACCTCAATTAACATCCATCTACCATTAAAATATATAAACATCAAGTCATTAATCGTAGACATTTATAAAACATCTCGGTGATATACTCCTCATCTTGTCAATCTTTCTGTCCCGAACAACAAAACCAACTTCTTGTATTAGAGTATTCATATCTTGTATTAATTAGAGGTATAATAAAATATACATAGAATAATAGAGTATATAACTTCGATAAGAGTAACTTGTCTTAATTCATTAGCAAAAAGTACATAAATGTAAGCCTACATATTTTTATAACAGTGTATATCAGTTCCCTCCCATCGAAAATTTCAAACTAATAAATTATTGCTTAAAAGTGAAGAGAAATGTATAAGAAGAAAATGAGAGAGGAGTAGATGAACTAATAGTGTCTACGCATTCTAGGAATGTTTTGGTAAATGAACTGGTTCATGATAGGATCCAAAGCCTGTGTATTAAATTGTACGTGAATTCTTACAATTTTACATGTGATTTACTTGTAACCAACTAACATTGTAGCTGACCTTACTAACATTACTAACACTTGTAGCTGACAAACTTGTAAAATAAACTTGCTACCAACCAAAAATTTTCTACCTAGCTATAAAGATAGGTTAACCGAGTTACAAGTGCTTTTGTATTAAGATGTTTGGTGAGCCAAGTTGCCGGGGCGCCGGCTACGCGACTCCTCACACTTTCTACGTTTCTCTCTTTCTAACCTTCCCGCTCCATGTAGAAAAAGCTTAAATAGCGAGCTACAAAATCTTTCTTTCCGTTCCAGACTCGTTATTAAGATGTTGTGGTCAAGTTCTTCCTCGGACAATGATGAACGCGAACGTAACAATGAGAATGGAAGTATAAAATCTACTACATGAACGTGTGCCATCGTAACTCGACATTGTGTATAAAGAGAAAATATTAGACGTGTTTTCACAGTCCCAGTCGTACAGTTTTCACAGCACTTCTCCTTAATGATTCAAAAACCGCAGCTTCAGCGCCATCGTTTACCGGTAATTTTGTTCAGGATTTATTTATGGGGGAGGGGGCTTGAAGAATGTGAACATGGCTTCATTGATGTGTACGATAGGATACAAATGAAAACATTGGTTAAAAGACTAAAGATGCGAAGTCTTACACAGGCGATCGTAAAAGGCCAGTAGATGTAGAACAAAAGACAATTTAAATATACTGAGGAATGAAAAGTACACTTCCTTAGTAAAAAAACGCTCTTTCTAGAAAAATAACAACTTATAAGAAAAAAAATTCAAGATCAATTTTTCAGTAAATCACATCTTTCTTATCGTATTGTAGATTGTGTGATGTATTGTAACTATCAATCGCAACAAAGGAGCCAAACACATTTCAAAAGACTCATTTCCTTGAATGAATATTACGCATTGATTGTTGATTGCTATAACAAGGCTAGACATGAATTTTCACCCGTTTGTTCCTTAGGTTTCCTTCTACCACTTCGTAATCAAGCGGAGAACATAAGATTATTCACTCGTCCAATATGACAATTTGTTATTGACCATTATTATGAAATCATTGAGTTTTCAGGAATAGAAAACGAATTTGGAATCGAGATTAGAATAGAAAAAATATCTTGCATTATCATCAGTACTTCAACTAATTGATCTACTAATTTAATCTTTTTGTATGGAAATTTTGTTAAAGTTTTTTTTAATGAAACTAGAAAATTACTGTACAATAATCACTATCAGTCTCTAGAATACAGACTCTAGTAAAATACTCCGGCCTGCAAACCTGGAGGTTGATTAAATTAAATTAGAACTCGCCAATTGTCTGGTATTTGTTTGACAACCAGACTTCGCGCTTCCAAGTACGATTATTCTTTTCACTTCTTTGACTATCCACATCAGCAATATTAATTGTATTAGTATCTCTAAAATTATTGTTTATTGCCCGTTTCATGGTTAATTGTGTTTTTAGGACGTTTTACTGCACACATTACCTCCACAAAAAGAACGAACATTCAGGAGACAAGATTTACAGCGACCCTGGTAGAGCGCAGAATTCGTTCGTCAAAAATTTCATAGTTTACTCGAAGTGGGAGAATTTGCATAAATCAATTTTGATCATAAAATTATGCTGTATCTGGTTTCGATTTGTTAGTTGTTTTTTTTCGTTTAATAGAATAATTCTTTAGAATTTAAGAACCTCCCGTGGATGCGTCCCTGATTTTATTCTTGCCCTTGAAAAATGAAATGTATATCAAAAGTTGAATGAAATTTTTGCATCTTTAATCAGAATAAAAGTTTGGATCTATTTATTTCCCCTTGAGAACAAAAATTTTAAACTAATCTCGAAAGTAGGGCGTGACTGTACCGAACTGCGCATTAATTAACACTTTGATTACCTAAACTTACGGTTTGCTTTAGAATTTTTAATTTTTTTTCTGAGGTTGGGATGTTTTCTGGAACGTACTATGCCCAACACTATATTCTTTTGTCATGACCCCTCCTAAAATATTAGTCTGTATCCGCCCTTGGTCGAAACTTGCTGTTTTTTTTGCTGCTTTCTCCTTGGCTTGTGTCCGTCAGCTCTTTGCTGTCCCTTGTCATAAAGATACCCGTGTGTGGCCCTTCACCTAGGGCCCACGGTGTGGGGTTTCCGAGAGGTCGAAACCTCTGTGAAGGGCCACACACGGACATCTTTATGACAAGGGACAGCGAGGACCTGATAGAGACCAGTCAAGGAGACCAAAAAAAAAAAGCTTGTGTTTCGACCCCTCTCGGGAACCCTACACCGTATTTCAATCGAGACATCATCACGTGTTGGCAGGGGCGGATCCAGGATTTGATTTTGGGAGGGACCCTTAAAGAAATTTTTTTCCTATCATTCATGAATTGAAAACATCGCATTACGCATTTTACAAGAACACCATTAAAACATTTCCATTATTAATTTATGGTAGTAATAAAGTACCATTATTTTAATTACAAATTACTTATTTTTTTAATTTACGATTTACAGTTTTCCGACTATCTTTCTATTGTAAATCTTACTGAAGTAATTTTCTATCAGATAAGTGACAGTACGAGTGTACTACAAAATATCTTCCCATGTTGGAGAGTAATCTATAAAAGCAGAGTAAGTCATATGCTTGTCCTAAGATGTCGTTATTTTACACAGATTTTATCAATTCTTGTTGCTTTCAATGGAAATACTGAATTTTATCTCTAGGAAAAAAATATCTTTTCTATTTCTAACTCGTTTTTTCGGAGGGGGACGTGTCCCCTGTGCCTTCCCTTGGATCCGCCACTGCGTGTTGGAGGGACTGGAATGCATTGACTGAAGCTTTGTTTCAAGCAAGAAACCGGATGAGAGTTAGTCTTCCTTCCTAGGGATGGTCAAATAAACCGACCCGATCGAAAATTTTCGGTTTTCGTCGGGTTGCTTTCGTGTTGTGAAGTTGGTATAAATCGAATCCGAAACCCGATCGGGTTATTCAAACTACGTCTTTACAGGGACCCGTTTCACAAAAGTACAAATATTGTTAATAACAAGTTGTCCTGAAAACTAGTAATTACAACTGGTTAGTTAAAATCGTTTCACAAAGATTTCGCAAACTTGTCAGTAACAAGTGCTACTAGGTCCTGCCCCTCACCACAAGCTAAAGACACACTTGCGTATGCGGCGGAGTGGAGCAGAGCGATTTTTCCGCCGATCTGTGTTATCTTATCAATGTTCATATTAATTATTGCAATACTGTTATAATATCACTGAGTATTTGTTCTAGTGTTTCCTCACTTTATTAAAAAACAAAAGAAGCTTTTCGCGTCCTTTTTAGTGGAGTTCGTTTTTCTGAAACTTTCTTATTTTCGTGTTTTACAATTTTTGACTTCTTCGTGTATTCTTCTGTTTGTATATTTGTCTTTTGAGATTTTCGTTACATAATTGTCAAAATTGTTGGCGTGGTTTAGTTAAAAAGAGAGATGCGCATTTTCACATCTACATTTTGAAGCTTTACATTTCAATTATTTGTAATATTTGTTCCTCTGTAAAATAAGTAGAAATGTCACAATTTAAAGAGTTTTTACCTTTGGTAGAAAACAAACATATTTAATTTGATTAGGATTATGTTTTTCTAACATTAATTACTCACTTAAAGGTAAAGTATTTTAACACGTCTATTTTTAAACCATTTTCTTCGATAAATGTGTTAACCTTATTAGATAAATATACGATAACACAGATTTTTCAGTAAAACTATCTTAGATTAACAATAATTCTATACGTTTTCACTTATCTGCGTTTACGCAGACCACGCGGAAACCTCTCAAACGGTTGATTTCTTTGCGACTTCATTGGCGTTCACTGCCATGTCAGCTAATTTAATCCAAACATCCATTAATAATAATATGTAAATGAGTGAAAAATGATTCGTGAAAACGAATAAAATCCTTACAGTAGTTGCTGAGAAAATTACACACAAACAGAAACAATGGGAGACTTCGTTTTATATTTTATGTCAGGAAAACATTCAGAAATTTTCTTGTGCTCAATGTAAAGATGTGCTGCTCTTGCAAGGCATGAAAGACATTATTTTAAAAATAAATCAGTCAAATATATACAATAGTCGATGTTTACAAGACGGCATTCTTTCGACCAGCAAAAATTAACATTCAATAATAATAATAATAATAATAATAATATCTATTTAATGATTTCTTATAAGCGAATGAAACGTGTGAAACTCGAATGAAGAGTTAACATTGTCGGGAGTACACAAGACAGTCCCAGTAATTTGTCGATTATCTCTTGTAACTAGGTATAGTAGAAATGTGATTAGAGTTTTATTTTACTTGTGTATCTTAGACGAGAAAAATGATACGTCACTTAGATATGTGAGATTAATGGTTATTTTTTAGGAAGTTGTACAGGGAGTCAGAATGGGAAATGAATATAACAGTGGGGTCAGGTTAATTACTTCACCCCTCCCCCTCCTCACCGGAGATAAACCGGAAGGATCTTCTACCTGACTTTTCGGGTTTTGTCACTACTGGATTTTGGGTCTTTGGGATTTTGTTGCGACACCAATATAAAGACTATTGAAATGCCCGATATTTTTGTGACTCTGCCTCTGGGACAAGTAGAACTGGTGTTTCTTTGTCTCTGATGGTGTTTGCGAAGTTCGCGGGAAGAGAGAAATTTCCAATTTTCAGTTCCCATGTAGAGATAAGATTTCCTGCTCGCAAAGGGCGGCCTATATCGCTGTACGCAAAGGGTCAGCCATCATACTAAATGGTACACATAAATTACAGTTAATACAACAATGTAATTATATAACACATTGTTATATAAAAATTAGACATTACATACAATTTATTTATAGCGACATCAAATAAACTAGTGGTCCAATTTCATTGCACGTACTTTCTCACATACGTTTCTCCATAGTGAGAAAAAAATTCTATAGTAAATGGGTCATTTCTGGCTTGTAGTCCTCTATATTTTGGTCGTCTTCCAGTACTCTGTTGATGCTCAAAGTCGCTAGATGAACTTATTAGTGTCTTTTATTTGAAATATAAAAGATAAATAAATATTCAGAATAATATTTCAAAACATATTTGTCTTATAAATATCGTAAAAGTGTTATGTAAATGTAATTTTGTTGTAGACAGAAATTGATGTTGTTTCGTATCTGCAGTGTGTTTGCGGTCCTCCTATGTATTTTATCATTATCATATAATTCATTTCAGTTTACGAAAAGTGTATTCTACGTCTACTTGGTCCATTTACACTGGTAAATATTATTCAAGCTTCTTGAAACAGTAACGTAATGTGTAAGTGTAGCAGAAAGAAGTTATTTTACTGCGTCTATACCAAACTTTCAAGTGAAATACCGCTAATGCGGATACAAGGGCCGTTTTCCTCCACCAAGTTATCCCGCTGCGTGGCGCGTTGTGCGCTCGTCTGTCGCGCTGCATTCCCCCGCAACGCGTTGTGTTAAATAGAAGCGTTTTCCTAGCCAGCGTTCTTCAGTTGCGGTGTGGCGTATTACCGAGCGATCTGTCGTGTTGCTTTCTGGATATTGTCGCCGTCTGTCGGGGACATGGATGAGCAAAAGAAAAGGCAGGCCCTAGCAATGTTAATATTTATTTTCATTTTAACTGTTTAATTATTTATTTAATTAAAATCTATCTATATTGTAAAATCAAAATACTTTTACTTACTGGTTTTCAAAAAAATGTTCAGTATCCTAATTCTTCAACATCATAATAATACAAATTTAATACAAAACTTGACTGTACACCATCTCGTGGAATCCGTGCCGGTCGAATTTCGCTTCCGAGGCATGACGCGATTGCACTCTTTCACTAAAATTCTTGTAAAATCTAAACTATTCGTCGAAATTTTATGGTTTAAAGACATTCTTATCTTCGTTAAATGCGTAAAACAGGTAATCCATTTAATTTTATGATGATTGATTTTTCCTTCTTAAATAAATCTCTTCAATTAAAGAATTTTAACACTTCTGTTTTTAATAAAGTTTTTTTTATAATTTAGGTTAATTTTTGTAGATAGACATGCTGACGCGGACTCTTTGTAGAACTCTTTGAGACGAATAATATTGCCGCTCATAGTTGTCACCTATCTCTACCCGTTTAGGCAGCGTAAGCAAATATANGTCGTTCTAATGCAGTCGGGCTGTCCCGTTGGAGATTGCACGCCAGCGTAGGCGTTGTTCCGCTCTGTATGAAAACGGCAACATTGATTATGCAAAGATGACTCAAATACATTTCCCGCTGGCGTTGTCCGCACCATGCTGCGGGGTATTTTGAAGTGGAGGAAAACAGCCCTTAATGCATACTCAGTGTACTTTATGTAAAGAAAATTTAAGCCAAATCGTTGGAATCGTTTTTTGAGAAACATTCAAAAGAGTACTTTGACCTTCACGTAAAGTACCCTTGTTCAAAGTAAAAAAATAGAGCACGTGCATCGACAAGTAAATTCTACCGTAAATAAGAAATTGTAATTAAACTGATTCATCCGTTTACCCAGAATCGCTGCGCACGGACGGACGGTTGGACGGATAGACGGACGGACGTTATTCCAAAAACCAATTTTTCAGAATCAGGCATAGCCAAAACAGATATTTCCGTCGAAATCTCGCTTTCGAATTTTTCACGATTACACTACTTTATATATAGAACATAGATTAGAAGAATAACAACAACAAAAAGAAAGATAAATACAATATGTAAACGGAAAATTAATCCTAAAGACACGCGATTTCCCTAAAGTTCTTTCCATTGCTTTGCATTGGTATGAACCCACTGAGCCGGCACGCACTTGCCACCGTTTGCGAAAAGTCCCCGGAGGAACATCTTTTGGAGTGTCGGGAGGGCTGTAAAACTGCAAACCGACAGACTCATTATCATTTTACGACTGCAAACACTCGCAAGGACCAGGAGTGATCAGAATAGAATGGGGAGCGGGTAACACGCGGATCCTAATCCTCCACGCCTCGGAGAGTGAACGGTACTATCACCCAACTGGATTCCGGAATTTCCGAATCAATGCGCGCAGCCATCCGCACTTTTAAAATGTCTGGACGTCCGTCTGTTGAGGTCCCAATGCGCGCGTAGCTTTTTAAAAAAAATTATTTTCTTGAAATCTTTACAATCCTGTTTCTTGATGGTATTCCCAGGGATTCTTGGCCATAGTCTTCCTTTAGTTTTCAATTCCTTCTTTTTCTCTTCTTTTATTTATGTGAAATCACTCCTATCCAAATTGCATCTCGTATTGCTCCTAATAATGTTACATATGTTCCAAAATCTTCATACCTATCCTTTGACGCAATGCATCTTTGTCTATCTTGAAAATTTGCCAGTCCGTGATGCTTCATCCTTTTCACATATTCACATCGTTGATGTCCATAAATAACACAATCAATCAAAATGTGATCCGGAGATTCGATATCGCGCGTAGCTTAAACCTACTTAATAACAAGGCGAAAATGTACATTTGGTGTATTCAAAATGTTAACTTTAATTTTGATTTGGTCCATAAAGGATTAGACGATCCTGTCCAGCTTCGCACAAGAGGTTTTGTTGTTGTAAATACAAAGTCTGAAAAAATATCTCAATTAGAAATATGAAGTAGTAGATAGAGCTTACGACAAACTCCTGAAAAAAATGCTTACTCCTTTGCACCCATCAAGAAAGAAACATTAAAAATCACAGAAATCCGATTCTAGATATTCGAATTAATTAGCAGGAAAAAGAAATGTCATTTAATTCGCAAAATGTACAAGAGAGTTGAAATGCGAATTCAATCCTTTTACATCAGAATTCCGAAAAATCCCTTATTACGTCTATGTTTATATAACATAAACATCTTGTCAAATTGTTCAATTTCTACCTCTAGTGGGTGTAGCTTTGTGTTGTCGGATGACTGAGCGACAACGCCGCTTATATTATAAAATAGAATCAAAAGTACCAGATTCAAATGTTACGCCAAATGACTGATATCTGACATTCTCTCGTCTCAAAAACGAGTAATGTTCTCAACACAGGTAATTTTTTTTAGATAAATATATGATGAAAGAGTTCTTTCTTTAACCTGAAACTTGTTATCGTTGCAGTGCAGGCATTGGAAGTACTTGAATATGTAAAATGTGAGGACCGGCAACTATATTCAGATTCTTATACCCGAGGCCCTAAATAATGGAAAAACACATCTTGCCGGCAGCAGCCTTTTAGATCCCGCTCTTACTAGCACGCCATTTCGTTGTGTTTTGCGTTGTTCTTGGAATTTGATTGGTTTCAATCATTTAAATCTATAACATCCATTTCATATAAATACTTCTCTTCAGGTTTTACGTAGCGGTAACACGATGCGTAGCGGTTCGCGATGTTTTGGGTAAATTCCAAGTAAATGTCAATCTTATTTTACTCAATGATATTATTTTAATTTTTCTTATTTTTTCAACGGTACCAACAGTCCAAAGATAGAAATTAGTACTTTACAATACTTAATTTTGTAGAAGACTCATCGGGTACGTTCCAATTACTATCTCAGTTAAGATCTCACTTCGCTCTGAACCTCGGTGGTGAACGGATGCATCGTCTCGGTCCGCTCTCTCGACAGTGCGATGAGAGTGTTTCTGTCGAACAGTGTAACTATTTTGTGCCAGTACTTCGAGGAAACATAGTGCAAATTACTTTTATTTAATAGTGCTACATTATATTGGGACAACATTTAGCAAATAGTGATTTCTACTGTGAACAACATAGACGTGCGGTCCTCCTCGGCATCACGTAGTGGCAACGAGGTCGGCGCAGTGACCTTAACTGATCTCCAGTTCGGCAGCATGCAACAAGGGCAGCCCACAGAACCATCATTTAACATGGACGCAAGCAGTGACAATACGAAACCTGTGGATTTAACACGGTGCTCGTGGCAAAACTACTCATCCACAAGCACCAAGAGATCAAACCCAGAAGACTTCGAAGAAAACAGAAGGGTAAGGCAAAGAGTTTCTGACGTAGTCCTACAATCCCTACTCAGAATAGATTCAAAATGCTAAGTTCAGTTGAAACGCACGTCAATGACGAAGCGCCATCTGTGAAAAATGCAGTGCCACCAATATTCCTAACGTCACAAACGTACCTGATGTGATAAACTTTATTTGTGAAGTACTAACAAAAAAAGAATTTCAAATCAAATCTACGTCTAGTGACAAAATAAAAGTTTTGCCAGAAACTCCAGATGCAGAAAACTAGTTAAACATCTAGTTAAAAGTAAACGTATATATTATACGTATCAACTGAAAGAAGATCGCGCACACAGAGTCGTAATATCCACCACTCAGTGGACAAAGATGATATAAAAGTAGCTCTTTTAGAAATAGGTCACAAGGTCAGAAATATTATGAACGTACGGCACAGGGTAACAAAGGAACCTTTATCCTTATTTTTATAGACCTTGAACCTCAACGCAATAACAGATATTTTCAAAGTTCGCACCCTACTCAATACATTAGTAAAATTCAAACCTCCCTACATGAAACTTGAAATAGTCCAATGCAGCGATGTCAGCGGTATGAACATACCAGGCGGTATTGTGCCTGTCCCCATCGCTGTGGTAAGTGCGGAGAGAGTCATCCTTCTGAAAATTGTAAAAAGGATACACGTACTCCAGCAAAACGTGCTTTATGTGAGGGCTGTCATCCAGCTAGTTACAAAGGTTACCAAATATACCAAACCATTCTGAAGAAAAAGGGTTACGATGTTACTGCCAAGACAGCTAGAACCTCGTACCACGAAAGAACTTACAAACTAAATGAAACTTTTGAAAGAGGTACGCGCGCAAACTACCCAAAAACCCACTTACAAGTGAACCTTCCAAATGAACACCCCCAGGTTACCCGGTCCAAAACCTACGCCCAAGCTGTAAATCCCAACCCGGTAAACCACAGTCCCTACCAGTTTGATGAATTTGCATCCACTCTATAAAGTTCCTTTCAGAGGTTCGAAAACGTTTTAATTCAGCAGAGTCAACAAATAAATTCCCTTCTGAACCTAGTAACATCACTTCTCTAAACTACAATGGGTAGATATCTATACTTCGCACCTACCTCGCAACAAGTAGACTCTACAACAACCGCAGACATATTACGTCATTTTCCTCTGAGTAATGGCCAAGCAATCTTACAATTAACAATCTCGGCTATACTGAAACTTTATCCATAATGTGCAGCTCATACAAAATAGTGGCCTTAAATGCAAATGGTCTGTCCCAAAAACGAACTAGAATTCTACTTGTATGACATGGACATCGAAATCATGTTGATCTCGGAAACTCACTTCACTCACAAAATTTACCTCCATATTAAAGGATATAACATATTTAACACAAACCATCCAGACGGTACAGCTCACGGTGGAAGCGCCATACTCGTACGACAAAACGCACGTCATCATGGTTAATTATCATAAAGACTTTCTACAAGCTACGTCAATACAAATATCTACGACGAATTTTGTATCCTCACCGTTTCATCAATATATTGCCCACCAAACCATTCAGTTGAAAAAACACAATTGGAGCGTTTTTTCTCTACCCTTGGACCACGATTCATCGCGGGCGGTGACTACAATGCGAAACACCACTACTGGGATTCGAGACTTACGAATCCTAAAGGTAGAGAAGTATACAAAACAGTAATGAGTCAGCGCTTGTCAACGTTCTCAACTGGCAAACCAACCTACTGGTCCACAGACCCAAGGAAAACTCCTGACACCCTCGACTTTTTCGCAGGTCTCTGTCAAAGTTTCATTGAAATCTTCTCATCCTTTGATCATCTTCGAACCAATATCCAATAATCTTATCAGCTCAACCATAATAAATCGTACCAAAGAACAATTTCTCTGCAACCGCAAACAGACTGAAACAAAATTTTCTAGTGCAGGAAACAAGTATTCTTCCTCTGAAAACGTCCTTTGACATCGACGAAGCTACCAACCAACTCCACACTGCAGCAACGAACTCAACGCCCATTGAAGAGAGTGTAAAACTCATCCAAACCGTACCAACTGAGATTCGTAATCTTAAACGTCATAAACGTAAATTAAAGAAAAAATGGCAACAGACTCACAGCCCCGCCGACAAACGCATCCTTAACAATGTAACCCAAAAGTTGAAGCGTCTTCTACGAGAAATCAGAAACGCTACTTTCCGAAGAAAAATGGAGTCATTAACTGAAAGCTGAGGCAACTGACTGTTTACTATGGAAAGTAACCAAAGATATGAAAAGACCAAAGCAATCAATACCTCCTATCAGGAAACATGATGAAGCAAGGCCAAATGTGACCAAGAAAATGTAGCTACATTTGCAGTGCATTTCTCACACGTCTTTCCTTCAGATATAACAGGCGAAGAGAAGTCTGAGATCAAACATTTTCTGGATGTCCTCTTGCAGATGACGAATCAAATCTGTTCATTCAAGTCTAAAGACGTCCGAAAGGAACTCCAGAAACTTCAGCCCCGTAAATCCTCCGGCTACGACCTTCTCACGGGTATGGTCTTCAAAAACGTACCACTAAAAGCCATAGCCCTAATTACTTCAATATTTAATGCAATTTTAAGGATTGGACACTTCTCACAATGAAAGGTAGTTCAGAATGTGCTGATCTAGAAGCCAGGAAAACCAACTCACGAAGTAACATGATACAGACCTTCAAGTCTCCTACCTGTCCTCTCAAAAGTGTTTGAAAAACGTTTTTCTACGTTTCTACCCAATCCTGCTCACGCAAGATCTTATCCCCACCCACTAGTTCGGATTTAGAAAAGATAAACCACTCCACAATAGAACAGGTGAACAGAGCTGTGGAGATAATCCAAAATTCCCTAGAAACAAACTTTATTGTAATGCGGTATTTTCGGAGTCAAACGTTTGACAAAGTCTGACACATGGAACTTTTATACAAAATTAAGAAATGCGTACCATATCCGTTTTATGTCTTCCTGAAATCCTACCTTTCTACAAGGTTTTTTCAGATAAAGTTCAAGCAGGATCTATCTGAACTCACTCCCATTAAATCAGAAGTACCTCAAGGAAGCGTATTGGGACCCATCGTTAACTTCTCTACACCGCTGATCTACCCTAATCCGAAAAGGTATCGACTTCCACTTTCGTCGATGACTCTGCCATCGTGGTTCAAGAAGATCCGAAGGAAGCCTCCAAAATCCTTCAAGAGAACTTGGACAACTTGACAGACTGGATCCGAAAATGCCGCATCAAAATAAACGAAACCATATCTATCTAAACCACATTCACCCTCAATGGAGAAACATGCCCTGAAATCGTACTCGCCAATAAACCAATTCCTCAAAGTGACACTGTTAAGTACCTAGGAATTACTCTAGATAGACGACTTACATGGAAAGGACACATTAAGAAAAAACGAAAACAATTAGATATAAAATTCATAATTATGTACTGGTTACTATGTCGAAAATCAGCACTATCACTCCATAACAAGTTACTGATACACAAAGCAATACTTAAACCAATATGGTCCTATGGAATACAGTTGTGGGGAACTGCCTCCACCTCTAACAGTGAAATCCTTCAAAGATTCCAGTCAAAAAGCTCTACGCATTGTCGCCGACGTACAACACAAATGCAACTCTCCACCAGGACTTCCGCATCCCAACAGTAAAACAAGAAATTGCAAGATACAACTCAAATTATTTAAACAGTCTTAACATACACCCCAATTATCTCGCCGTGAATCTGCTTGACAATAGTGACCATAGAAGACGCCTCAAACGCCACCATCCTTTAGATTTAGTGACTAGATTTTAACTACAGATTTTCATTTTCAATGTTAATTTTTCTTTACTCAATGTTCATTTGAAGTAACACTGCTGAGTGTCTACTTTATACTTATGTATTTTTACTTTTTACTTTTACTCCTTGTGCAATATTTGCCTAATGTTCAATTTGTAAGAACAAATTGCAAATAAAGATTTATGATCTCAAAAAAAATTTAAGAACGATCCAAATACTTTCCCATGAATGTGCATCGTAGGGAGATAGTAATCGCTTGCGAAAAGCCGAACGCGCGCCTGTTATCGGAATTGTGACAGAGTTCTTCAGCATTCCACAAATAACATGTGTTCGCCATTCCCACGACTGGGAAGGCCTTTTTCCACCTGACTATTTCTAAGAGAAACCTCAAGTGAAACTTATATTATAATTTAGAGATCGTCAGAAGTACTAGAATGCATTAAGCAGTATCCTGTAAATATTACACTCGAAAATATCCCCGAATTATTTTGATGATGTATTATCAATTGTAAATAACGTATAACAATTTTTAAATAAATTATAACAATTAAAAAAAAACTATTTCTTGCATGATTGTGTTGTCTTATGGCTCATATTAATTTAGTTTTATGTGTACTCAACTTTGGCACGGTTGTGTACATTAATTCTGTAACCCCATCCTAGCTCGGGTTTTTCTCCGTTTCTCCATCGGGTAGAGGCGGATTTCTGATACTGGTTCTCTAGGCTTTGTCAAGGAGCATGTTTATTGTAACAATAAATCGTGAATTTAGTGTTATTTCAATTCTTATGATTTTTTAAACACTGTACTCAGAATAATCGATAGTTTGATAATTTGTACATGTAAATTTTTTGCGTTAATTTACAAACATATTGACATTCTATTAGTATTATAACTCGCAGCGAACTTTTTATCTTATCTAGGAATTTTTGCTGAAAATTTTGAATCCGCGTCTGCCTTAGGGTCCTTGATCGGAATTGATGGGATGGTCCCTTGCTTGCTTCCGGAGAGTTAGTGTATTGTCCTCCACGTGATCATACGCAGTTTTTACTGTTTTTTTGACAATAAATGTATTATTATTATTATTATTATTATGAATTACTCATTATCAGGGTTAGGTTCTTTATGTGCAAATTCAATAAAAAAGAAAGGGAAATTGTGTTAGAAATAAGATAAAATAAGGGACATAATGTGCTGCTTTACTCGAGTGATTCAAAATATATTAAATTTATTATTATTATTATTATTTAAAGATATTAAAATTAATTAAATATTTGCTAATGATTTGGAACCATTTATAAATAGAGTGAAACTTATACGTCATATCTCCTATAAATGACAATGTGCACTCTAAAAGATTATTGAAAAGCTACAGTAAAAGGGTGGATAATGTTGGATGGGCACGGTTGGGGAAAGAAGGATAAATGTCCCAAAAAGGAGAAAAGAGGTGCTGAAAAATATCTCTTTTCTCATCTAGAAACAAAATTTTACTCTGTAGTATCTTTCAAAAGAGTTTTTATTTACCCTCAGAGAAAAGATGCGCACGTAAAAATCCTAACCCTGCTCATTATACACTATAAAATACACAAAAGTACAAAACATTGACAAATTAAATTACTTATGTCATTAAAAAGTATAATATTGAATTTCAAAGATTGTATCTATATTGACCGCTCTGTCGCCAATAAACAGTAAATCACGTTTCAAGAATTACTACTTGTTCTAAATGACATCGATCCAAAGTCCCAATTTTTTTATTTTTCACGTGTAATGATGAGTAAATCAAGAAAAAGGACTATATAAAACGTGACACGTGATCGGGTGGTCTGTGGTCCGCGTGATTCGGAGTCAATTAAGTCACAAAAGTTCAACATTAGGAAAAACATTTTCACAAGCGGTATCTTTGCGCATAGCTTAGTTTTGATCATTTGAATAACATAACGATAGTCTCCATACAGATATCACATTTTCATGTAATTTTTTAAGCGATGACGAAGAGAAAATTCACATTTTGCAATTATATCCAAAACATTTTTTTCTAGAAAACGCGTTATGAAAATTGTACAATGTACAGTTCTGAACACTAAATAATCAATTACATTATTTGTATTTTTTCACTTCTTCAAAGCCTGTAAATAGACGAATACAAAGAGATAATACAAACGAACTACAAGAAAAAATCTAAACTACAATGGACACAAAAGTGTTCAATTCCATTCGTTATAATCGGAAATGATTAAATATTAGTCGTGCTGTCTGTTGTACTTTGTTCAAATTTAATATTTTCAAATAGCGCGGAAAAAATACATGTTTCTATTTAAATATCATTATATCTGCAGATAAAATGGCTTCCAATCACTTGAATGCGTGAAACAATTAGCTTCATGTCTTATGAAAAACGCAGTTTTTCTTAGAAATTTGACGCGTTCGCTTTGGCTCATATTCGCTTTCGCTCATATTCGCTTTCGCTGACATAGTGTATTATTACATCAATGGATCCTGTGACCAAAAAATTGGTTCTTAAAAAAAAAAAAACTTTTTTGGTTTGTTTTTAAAATTCACAATATGAATTGTAGTAATTTGCCTAGATTTCTTTTATGTATTTTTGTTGAGCAAAGAACAAATTTGGTGCATTGCACCTGTTGTTAAAATTATTTTGCAGTAAATTGTTTAATAACCCACACTTCAATGGATTAGACTCATATGGATACACTTTACGATTAATTTCGAACGTAATTATCTGGGAAAGTGTACAAATAATTATTTGTCCAGCTGACACTTTATTATAACAGAAAGGTAAAGTGACACAAGAATTCCCACCGGTAACTCGGAAGGGTGCTAGATAAGTTTAACTTAAAAGTCATTTTAAATTCAGAATGTTCTAAATAAACGTTTCTTTCATCGTCATTTAGGCATCAATCAGAGAACACTTTTAATCGTGAAATTTTCACCTGCTAAGCGATTTCATTGCAACGAACTACAAGAAAAAATATGCATATGTTTACATTTTTTGTTTTAATATTTAATATAATTGATAGTGTGTTTATTTGTGATGTTATTTTGATAAACAACTCCAACTATTACTAGTTTCAAATCAAGTCAAAAAGAACAAAAATAATTTATTGTAAAAAAACAGTTACAAATTGCGTATGACTATGGGGAAGACAATAAAATAATTTACTCTCCGCAAACACGCAAGGCACCATCCCATCAATTCCGATAAGACGCCCCAAGGAAGTAGCTGTTACTTCTAAAATAAGTTATTTAACAAATACGTGCTGTTTATTTAATATTCCCAAGACAAATTGTAGCTATTAATATCAGTAACAAATTATCGTTTCATAATAACAAAAGTATTAATGACATTCCCACACATATTTAAATCCGCCTCTACCCGAAGGAAAACTGTAGAAATACCCGGACCAGGATAGGTGTACCGTGGAGATGATCGCAACAGCGCCATGGCTGCTTACACAGTGAAGTATATTGACTGAGTAATATATATTAACGGTTGCCAACGTAAGTTATATTAACTCGGGGCTAAACGCAGTAGCTCTAGGAGGGTTAATGGTTTGCTCAAAAATGGATAGTTTTCATCAATCGGTCGTAAGACTTCTTCGCTGGGCTCATCCATGCTATGAATGGCTGCTCTGTACCACAGACCTTATTTACAGACTATATAGCTCTTTACCTTAGAAGGACGGAATGCCATTTAGGGAACGTTACATCGTAGCAGTGTGATTCAAATTTTGTTTTATTTGTCTACAAGAAACATGAGCAGCTACATAATGTAAGAAAAATGGTTAATTTTATAATAATATGAATTAGTACTCTGAATTGGGAATAAAGGGAAAATATACAATATGGGTAAGATAAAGCTGGACATCATGAGTTTCTATTCTTGTACCCCTACCAACATGTATTTTTAATGGACGCAGATTAAGGGATAAAGTCTTGTTTAGCACGTTCTGTTGGGTTTTGTTTCCTCGCATACGCGACCATAATGATGTAATATATATCTCTCTCTGTTCTCATTCAAGCCATCCGTACTTGTCCTCAGCTCCGAAGAGCAAGGCTGAATGTGTAATATAGAAGAGATGAACTCTCAAGGACATATCAAGTCAGACATTCTACAAACTTTCTAGCCCCCATCCCCAACCGCATACGACGAAACCGGAAAGTGTCAACCTCCAACTTTAATTTACGAAAGATAATACCACGTCTTACCGATCGATTCATTCTACGGGCTCTAAATTTAAGAGCTCTAATGACCTTGCTGTTGACGAGCCCTGAAGCCCCACCAAAAACAAAACAAAACAAAAGAAACATGATTTCTACAAAGTTACAACAAAACGCTTCTAACCATGACAACAATGCAAGATTTTTATGGTAAAAAGGTTTTATTATTACCTGTACTGAAGCTGAAATCCATATCAAAATTGAACAAAAAGCAAATACAATTTGGTAATTTTGTAATATTCTTTGAAAAGTTTGTTTTAAAATACCCACAGAGGTACGAAAATACAAGTTTCTCAATGGGATCATAAAATACTGGAACCTTTTGTCTAATTCTTTCTCAGAGTCTTTTCCCAATTTCGGTGATGCGTTCCGAGGAGTTCAGAATATTAAAAGTGATGAATGAGAGAATAATGGCACTGAGATTGTTGTTTGCTCGTTGTAAAATGATTCTGAATCCCGCGAAGACGAAAAAAAGTATTGGCATCGAAAAGAATATGTGATTACAAATTAAAAGAATGAAACAGTGTTACGAAACAATAAAGATCAATTCAGAGGGATATTAAACTGAAGGTATTGTATCCGAGTTGACTGATGTCTAGTAGCTAACTATTCACCAAACTTGTAAATATTCACCGAAAGAGTACTTTAATTAATAATTTATTCTACTCATTTTTTATACTGGATGAGGACAATTGTTTTGTGATTTTAAAACTTGATAATAAATTTAGTGTGTCATTTGACTCCATCTTTGACAAGGGTCGCATTGTCAAAGACAGTCATTTCCGTTTAAACATTATTTTCCACAGTATTTGGTGAATTATTCCAGTAAATTCCCGTAAGGCATAAAAATCTTAACGTCATTGCGTTCCCATTTCCATTTGCCATGTTTTAGTAGGTTTTTTCGCTATGCCGGCACTTTTGTCAGAATATTAAAAAATCATAAGCCCGCGAAAGTTTCTCCATATAAGCCCACAGTAATTCAAAGTCAAATAATTCAAAATTTTGCGCCGTAAGGGTATGAAAATTCATCGCCATTGGATGGAGAACGGTACAAACTACCATTTAAAACATTTTTTGGGGTACTTAAGTCTAGTCGCTCTGACGCAAGTGAAATGCGAGTCGCAAGAAACGAAAATTTGAATTATTGTACTCATAACCAATGTCCGTTAGTTTTTTTATGTCCTTATTGAAGGTAGTCTGATTCTTTTATTATTTTATTATCTATTTTTAGACAATCTTTTTACGGTGCACATTTATTTTCATTTCTTCAGTTTTTTTCTCAATATACTTCGCTATTATCCTAGTCGACTTCACCACTGTTCAATACCTTATTCATAATCTTATTTTCTATGTGTAGTTCCAATACTTTATATACGTTTTGTATTAATTGTAGTACAAGTTATTATTTGTTTGTTAACTGAATACATTACAGTAAATGGCTTACACATTTATGAGTTAAGTCATATTGAAAATGTCCTGTGCAAATTATTTCGAATAAAATGTGTTAACACACACTGGAGAAACCCAAATCAGGGTAAAATTGAATAAATATATAAATTTGATTTAATGTATTATTTCTAATAACGTTGCAAATAGTTTATATCCGTCTTATGTGTTTGCATCTGTTTTTGTTTATATCATGAAACGTTTTATTATCTGTTCAAAGATATTCTTGAATTTTCTAGACTACACATCAATGAATGTATATTTTTAACAATTACGATGGAAACAAGAAAAACTATGCCAATTCGAGGCAAATAACTTGTAAAATACTCATGCTTGGGCTTGAATTTTGGTTAAAAGTGCTACTGTACAAAGGAGATTATTAAACTGTGCACACGAAGCGCAATGGAGCCATTTAGTAGGTTTGCAGTTATGTCCAAAGAACTCTTTGTTACCGCTTTGTCCTTCAAGAATAAGCCTCGAGTTTAATTTAAGAAATAAACAAAGCATTCATACACAAATTCTAAGTTAAAGATTTCTTTTTTTAAAACCACGAGCGCATATGTGATGTACTTACAGAAATAACACATTTCTGAGTCAGAATTCCTCACGTCATTATCTGGCACTGAAGAGATCTTGAAACATTAAAAAAATATAGACCAGAATAATTACGCTATTCAGCCACACAGATGCTAGTAACAATATCAAAACACACTCGAAACACCATATTAACAAATTATTTTAAAAATATAAAGTCTTGCGCCATTGACGCAGTGACGATTTTTTTTTCAAACAACCGGATTAATTTTTTCTGAAAAAAGTAACAAAAAATTGGAGTGGATTGTGTCAAGGGACATAGTCACATGCCCAGGCGACACGCAGCGGTGGTCCTAGAGCAGCCGGAGGCGACGCAAAGGGCCACACGAAGCCTTCAGGCAGTGGGTAAGCCGCTATGAGCAGTAGTCCATCTCCTAGGAAGCATCTCAAGGTATCCAAGTCGACAGGCATCGGCACTAGCCACCGGCGTACCAGCACACTCTCGCACGCCAGCCACCCCGCAGCCTCTGCGTAGGATTCATCCCCCGCTCCCGCTGAAGAGGGCAGAGCTGTAGCACCCGCCGTCCCCGCCGCCGCCACGTCCGCAATCGCTCTCCGGGCCGGAGGAGCCACCGCCGGAGACCGTGGCACATGCTGGACCACCTCCGCTGCCAAGACGCGGTTAGCAAACAGCACCACATGGACTTCGCTGGGCGTGGCGCCTCCCACAGGGAGCGACACGGCAAAAGGTGTGCGACGCGGGGGAGTGGGGGTGGAGATTACCATTGTGGCGGCAGGGATGGATGGAGGTGGAGGAGGATTGGGAGTTGGCGCGCCACCCGCCAGGCCGTCGAGACTTATCTGCATACCGACCCAAGGCACAGTCGGCAGACGGGGCGCGACCAACTGCGCTGTCCTCGGCAACGTGTGCAGCGATCGCAATAATCGCGCGATCTCCTCTTTCTCATCGTCTTCGCTCCATCGTCGTACGCTGTCCTTGTCCAAGCGAACGCGTTGCGTTGCTTTCTTCACAGACAGCGTGCGCTTCAACTTCGGCTTCGATTTGGACTCTTCCTTGGACCCGAGTTTGGGAAACATACCGAGCTTCCGGGGTTCGAAGTATACGACGTAGATGTTCGGCGCTCCTCCTGGAGGTGCGGTCACGCGACGGTTGGTAGCAGTGGCGGCGTCGCAAGGGCGTGACGAACGACAGTTGGTTCCACGTAACTCGGCCACTTCTCGGCGCAGACTCTCGCTCAACTGTGCGGGATGAGAGCGCATGAACAAAGGAACGCGCTCAGCCACACCCTGGCAATCGTCGTCGTGTTCGCAAATGTCTGAATCGTCGTAGTCCCACTCTTCCAGTAAGCTCTCGTCTCGCGCAGCCAATTCGTCGAAGTCCTTGAGCGATACACGGCGCTCCGCGTCGATCAGTTCCGATACAGTGGTGCCCAACAAGGCTTCGCTAATCCTTCGAATCTCCTCGAGAATCATCTCAATTTCGCTATCTTCGTCATCATAATCACAGTCAGAATATTCATCGCTGTCATCGCAACCACAATCGGAACGACCACAATCATTATAACGACGACTGGCCACGGAAGAATCATTGCCGTCCCCTAGGGGAAATTCGATCATCCCATTGGCGCTCGCACTCTCGTCTCTAGCCAAGTACAAAAGATTCAAAAACGCATCTGTGGGTATGGCTGATTCGGTACTACTCTGAATTGAGTTGTTGGGGATCAGGCCGGACTCGTTTTCATCGTCGTCGTTCTCTTCTTCGGGATCTGCGTCTTCTGGAGGAGTTTTCGTCATGATGTGCTGGACGTTTTGACTGGAATTCTATAAATATGGCTGGGTTCACTTTCAAGAAATCATTTCCACACTGGCAAGGTGGAACACTCCATGACTTACCAAGGAACACTATAGGTGACAGTTACACGAGAATTTTGACTTAAAATGTTCTATTTACACGCTGAACAAAGGAAGAGCAAAATCCAAGGCCCATTAACACTATTCATTGTTATGAAATCCATAAGAATCAACTGTACACACATCTATGGAACACAAGCATTTCGAGGTTGCACATACTTTAGATATTCGTACACGCATTCTATCCAGAAAATCTGAACGATATGAACTCTTATTTCCCACTCGATTACCTGGCGTTGCCCGGGATTTTTCCTAGACTAATCATCTTTTACTCAGGAAAAAATAAAATCTATCTATATCGTAAGATCAAAGTACTTTTTCTGGTTTTTAGAAACATGTTCATCACCCTAATTTTTCAAATTCATAATAATACAAATTTAAAACAAAACTTGACTGTAAACACTACACTATCTCGCGGGACCCGCGTTGGTCGAATTTTGGCTTCCGCGGCTTGACGCGGCTGCACCATTTCTTTAAAATTCTTGTAAAATATAAACTATTCGCCAACATTTTACGATTTAAATACTTTGTTAAATGCACAAAACAAATAATCCATTTTATTTGATGATGATTGATTTTTTTCCTTATTAAATTACTCTCTCGAATTAAAGTATTTTAACCCTTGTACTTTTAATAATGTTTTATTGATGATTTAGGTAAATTTTTGTAGACAGCCACATGCTATCGCAGACTTTTGTGTAGTACTCTTTAAGAAATTGTTTAATTTTCCTATGCATAGTTATCACCTATCTGACCGTTCAGACAGCGTGAGCAAACATAACTCTCTTTTTTTTCGATTTTATAGATATTTATTGTCAAAAACCATGCCTTTCTTATAATACATTTTAAGAATAAAAGTCGGCCTATGTTCATCCTGGATATCTAAACTATGTCCTTGACCAGTTTCATCACGATTGTTTCAGTGGTATAGTCGTGATCAGGTAGCAAACAGANATATATATATATATATATATATATATATATATATATATATATATATATATATATATATATATATATAGTTGTATTTGTAAATGGGAAATGTAGCGTGCTATTGACGCTCATCTACATGGGGCGATAGGAGGTAGGAGTTGGATAGTAGGTCATTGTTACTAGGTGGGCCGGTTAGCTGGGTTTACAACAACTTGACCCACGTGGAGGGATTAGTAGAAGCAGTTAGTAGTAGTTAGAGTTATTGAAACAAGGAGGAGCTTAATAGAGAAAGGATGGTTTGTTTCAGCACAGTATGGATGTTTGCTTCACGAGTAGGCAAGAGTAAATACCTAAGGAATCACATGTTTTATTTCCATGTTTTAGAGTTTTTTTTGTTTACTATACCTTCACTTGTTATGAATCTCAATGACATCTTAAGTAATGAATCATATAACCGACATTCTACTGACCACCGCACTGACGGATATTTGCCCTCAAACCCTGGCCAAAAGTGGAAAAATTGAAATTTATAAAATGGTGTAAAAACTGGTACTGACTAAAAGTTAGATAATGGGCGCTTCCATGAGTCGATATATTTTTGTTATCGGGTCTCTTCATGTCGCTTCAGGGTCAATCGAAAGTCAGGTGATTGGGGAAAGTAATGTTTCTTTTCTAGTCTACTCTTCAGAAACTCGTGTTCAAAATTCATGTATTTCATATATTGGGGGATTGATCTCAATCGTCCAATTTTTTTCCAATAACTACTGCTAAATCAATAGAAGTGATAAGTGGTGAAACAAAAATCTCTCATTTCTTTGAGCTTGTTGATTCCTTTTCTTATATAATGAACAGTAACATACCTTACCCTCCTAACTCTCATCCCATGTGTATCAAATTATTTCGATTGACAGAAGGAAAGGCAATGAGGGTAAAAGGCAAAAAAACATTTGTTGCCATTTCAGAAAGGAATAATCATTTCCATAAACTCCTTGTTTGGACTCTTGGAGAACGTACAAAAAACTTATAATATGAGATATATATTGACCACACTCTAACCCAAGACGTTTTGGAAAGCTTCTTTAGTCAAGTCCGAGGAATCTGGCAATTCTATGACCACCCCAGTCCATCAGAATTCATATTTCCACTGAAAAAAATTATGCTTTCCAACAAACTGCCCAAATTAACACTATTGTGTTTGAGAACAACCCAAACAACATTCTAGTGTATTTAAATGCCGAATTTCTCGATAGCGCTTTTGAGCCGGAAGAAGTTAAAGAAATGACGAAGTGATTTGAATGGGGATGAAGAATTGGAAGGTAACTGAGGAATGTGAGAAATCATGAGCAGAACAAGAAGCACTTTCGTACGCTGCCGGTTATGTCGCCTTTAAGTAATACTTTTTTTAAATGTATAATCAATTCTTCATAATTTGTTTCATCTAGATAAAAAATTAATAATTATATTTTTCGTTCATTGCTTTGTATTTAAACTTAAACTATTCACAAAACTTTGTCATAAAACGTAATTTTTAAGAAGTTTTCATACTTCTTGAAATGATTTTTAAATCGGAGCAACTCGTAGGATTTCTATCAATGGGTTAATGTGTTCTTACCTAAACAATCTTCCCGGTCAATAAACATTCTACTTTGTATATTATTTGAAAAGTTTACATTATATGTATTTCGTTTCAGGGTAAGGGAGAAAGACCCAACCCTTGGCACTTAAACAAAATATTTCGTCGTCCCCTGTGAAAACTCGTGGACTACCATTCTTTCGTAATGGGATTGACAGAGCCATCCGATCAGTGGAGGAGGACGGTGGAAGAATTTGAGTCATAAAGGAGCTAAAGAATAGACGTGTAAATAAATTCCCTCGTGTTTGCCCTGAAGCAATTCATATTTATGCCAAAGTAAGGTTCCTTTATTAGAATAAGATATATGAATATAAATAAAAAATGTATTCGGAGAGAAATTAAGAAAGTTAAAAAATGGGTTAGAAGCAATTAGTTGTATACTACATTTGCATTTATTTTTATTTTTCCATAATATAGTCTTCAAAAAATGTCTCATGTAATCATCCAATTAAATATTAATACCCCAAAATAAGTGAAAAGTATTCCATAATTTAAATTAGACTCTGTCTCGCTAGCTTAAGTTTTCTTTCGGTATGATGCAGCGTATACGAATATTACTAAATATGTAGTTCAACTCTCATTTACAGAAAAAAGAGCCAGGGAGGACCTTTTAGTACAATAAATTCTTTATTTCATTAGCTAAATCTCTCACTGAAAAGAAATGTACTTGGCCAAAAAATTAAGAATACACCATACCATTAGCATTTTCTTGTCACAAATGTGAAATGAAAATTTCTTGTGTTTTGTAGTATTTTTTAAAATTATTAGTAGATAGTTGGATAAAAAAACATTTCCGTAACATTCCTCAAACACTTCTTCAATAGTACAGTTATTTGCAGAATGGTATGACTATTTGAGGTGGCTAAAATAAGCAATAATGGAATCGCCGTCCACCGGTTCCCTTTACCTAGAACGGTGCAAATTCCGCCGATGTACACTCTGTGACGTCACTCCTCCAGTAGCTTTTGGTCCGACCTTGAGTGTGTCATGAGACAGCCCTTGGCACTGGCGCAAGACACCATCTCCCATTTTTCGACTTCAAAATAAAACTCACAGCATTTAGAAATGTGTGGGCCGTTCTAAAAAACCCTTTGTTTTCACAGAATATCGTCGCGATTGTCAATGTTTATCATTTATTTTATTCTTTTCTCTTTAAGTCTCACGACGATCCTGGTGCGATTCTGCGAAATCTTATTGCATGTGCGATTGACAGCGTGCTGCATAGTGCAAATCTGTACTTTTGTAATTTCTCAGACCGGCTGTCGAGCTAGGGTGAGATGGAAACAGCACTGAAAGGTTTATTGGGATTATCCACACCTTCCGCTTTGTAGATTCCGCTGTACGACAAATTTCAGTTGCGCGAGTATTATTTGCCCTATCACAAAACGAATTTTCAGTCAGTATCAGTTAGTCCCGGGTATCATATGGTTCTGTGTGTCTACCAAAATTAGTGCTGTATTTGTGAAACTTTTTTTATTCATATATAAATGAGCGAGTTCAAGGATTTTAGAATATAATATTAAAACAGTAGTGTAAAAACGATGCCCTCGGGCTCGTTTTATTGAAAATGGAAAGCAATTTTGTAAAGGGAAACTGAAAAGCAAGCCAAAATATTGAAATTTTTCTCCACGTTTGGACCAGCACTGAATTGTGCAGAATCTTTAGCAGTTAATAGTATTAAGTTTTCTGACGATGAACGCCATGCAGTGGTAAGAGTAAATCCACTATTAAATTTCAATTACATTTTTCAAACCCGAAATTTCAAATGTTTGATTCTAGGAGTTTTCTCAAATCAGGTTTGAAAAATGTCAAGCAATTTGTGTAACGCGTTTGAATGGAGTTATAAGAACTATCAACTTCCACTCCGGAGATTCACATGAGTCGCTTACAATTCCACAAGAAAAATTTGTCCAATATATTGGTGGCTATAATATAGTAGATTAATATCGAATAGTTTAACATTGAATAGTTTGAAGAATAGCTGCATGACTGAGCTACTTTCGCCTGGATGACCATGTTTAAACTCATGGTTAATTAGTCGTAGAAATCGTTAACAATAGTCCCAATGCAATATAATGCAAAACATCACGTTGACAAAAATGAATTTAAAGAATAATATTTTCACACCAGAATGTTAACCATGGATCCTTTATATTACAAGATATACATGGCTAAATTGGATTAAAACTACATATGTGGGTTCTAACTACATCGGTGCTCGCCCTTATCGGTATCTCAGGCACATCAAAAGAAGAAGAGCATTGGCGAGTGCAGCGCACCACATGGGACACGCCAAATGACGAATGTCAGGAGCAGCCATACCGAAGACACAACGGACCTCTAATAACGTAATCGTATGGTGAAATTCTAAATGTTTTTCAAATCGTTAGGCCGGAACGAATAGTCATTAGAGAGTTTTTGCATAACGTACACGATTCCTAACGTATACGTTACGTTGATGACGCTAACCGCGTACTGTACATGGTGAAATCGATGCATTTCGCATAGCGTACCTTCGAATCAAATCATACTAAAAATTGTAAACCCAAACAAACACTTCTATGCACGTGTACACAAGTAAACTGTACTGTGAGTACACCAAAACGTGCTCATACAGCACACAACCAACAAATCTCTCGTACACCCTCTCACATACCAACATAACATCAAATCCAGACAAGAATCCGCCATCACTAGTGTACCACTAACACCATACAAAAACAGAGGCGTTATAACGCACTACGTTAGCATGTGCGGAAGTAACTAGCACGTGGATTGCGTATATGATAACTCGCAGGTAAGATACGCAAAAACTCTCTATTATTAGGGGCGTGAATCCCCAAGAACTAAGTAGTAGCGCTAAAATTTTCGTATGCATACCTTCTTCATAGTATCTTTTACGAGTGAGTGATTTAGAAAAACTTATTTCTCAGTTGCACGTCCTACTCAATGAGACGTTTGATTGACGACTACGAGTGCTTTACTGAAAATAAGATCGTAGAAGAAGTTGGGACAGAGGATTTTATGTCTTGTGGAGAACTTTAGTATTACTGCTATAGTTTCTTTATTTTCGAAGTTTCTGTAACATCGAAAGGCCCAGATATCTTTTGCTAGATTTTAATACAAAAATTGTTCGTGTTAAATAAAATTGAATGCTTGTGAAAAATATCGAAATTTGTTCGTAAGGTACAGTGAAAATTGTGCAAGTTGGAACATGCACATTGGAACATGCGAAGGGGAGAAATGATTTCACATTTTTATAGTTCGCGCTAATGACATGATATACTTACGGCATACTTAAAGGGGTCATTTAGGGTGACATGTTATTTTTCGTTTTCACTATACCTCACCAAAACTAAGTTATTAACAGAGTTATTAACGTTCTTTACAAGTACGTAAGCGTTGTTTATTTGCGTATCAAAAACGAGATTGTGAGTTTTTCGATATTTAAACTTTTACGTGTGCATTGGAGCAGACACGTTTTCGGGAGTTTTTGTGGACTAGGGATATGGTATATTTCACTAACCAATTATCTATGTTTATGTATTTTGTTAAATGAAACGTCTAAAACACCTTCTATGTTTTCTGAAATTTTCGATATTTCAATATCAAAGAGTGGAAACATTTGGTTCGTATTCCTAAATATACTTATCAAAGAGCAAAATATTAAACAGCGGAGCTCGAAAATTAGACTGGAATGTGCTCTTATATTGTAGAAACTCACGAAGAGAGCCTTCTTCGAAACTCCGATTGTAAAAGAATGAAATAGCGCGAAATGTATTTTTTAAATGTACACTAAATAATGACGAATGACGAAAATAATGACGAAATAATAAACCGCATCATAACAACAAAACCTACCGTCCAAAGCCCAGCAGGGTCGACTAATTATTATATAAATCTACTTTTCATATTCGATTGTTAATTTAGTTGTTTCACACAACGTTTTCTCTCAAATTTGAGCATTAGGCGCTTACACATAAATAAGTTAATATTAAAGAATTTAGTATTTTATGTGAAGCTGTAAAGGGTTTCCTAATTTCAATTTTGAAGAGTTGCTACCTAAGCTGGTACAGTAATATCAATCAAATTTACAGATTATTTCCAAATAATAAGCAAATACTATAAAAAGTCCTAGAATCCTTTGCATCCATTCCGCAATTTCATTATTTTTTGACATGACAAGGAAGATAATTCCGCGATATCTCGGAAGAACTGAAAATATTCATTCCACAAGTACAAATGAGTAACATGATATTTAACAGAGTAATTCTCATGTAACTTGGTATCTCAACTATTCGCCTAAAATATCAGGAGAAACGAATAAATAAAGTAATAGAAGATACCAATACTTGCAACTGACGGTGTCATATATCGTCAGCAAATGCTTGGAATGAAGAAAAGTACATACCAAACATAAAGATTAAGGGTCAAATTTCTTGAGGATGCAAACAACTGTGATCATGTTTCATTTTCTTTCGCATTATATTTAAACGAAGTTAGTGACTCATAGCACACTTGGCAAAATAAGCAGAAAAGTGGCATGACATTTTATTACGTAAGGTTCTTCGATGAGGACAATTAAAATGTCTGAAGAATGTCAATTTGAAAAACGTTCTTTTAAGAATATTATAATTTTACATATTCTCTTTATGTTACTCATAACTTTGAAATCTCACTCTGAGAAATGAAACTTGGGTACTCACGGTAAGAAATCGTGAATAATTATTCAGTGATCGTATGAAAAATGATTAGGTTCTGGATGGAACTACTTAACAGTTTTTTTGAGCGTTGAAATATTATCTTGTGCTTATTAATGTTGAGTTGACTGATTAAATCATATGTTAATTTTACACTTCTTGTACTTTAAACTGTAACTACACCTAAAAGCAGGTTATAACTTTGAAGTCAGAAGTAAAATGTGTGTCTCCTCTGCCAGAAGTTCAATTTAAATCTCTTGAAAAAGACCTACTCATAATAACAGTTCGAAAAATGACTTCTATTATGTTAGTTTTATGTTAGCTCCCAAAACATATCTTAGCAACACAAATAATCCATTGGTTCTTTATAGTTACTTTCTTATAAGTTAAAATTTGTACATCATTTGGCAATGAAATGAAAAATCTATAGATAATAGTAACTACTTTTAATATTTATAGTTTTTGCAAACCAGGGAATAAGTATATTTTAATTTTTTGGTTTACTTGTCTAACTAAGAAACTTCTTTTTGGTCTTTATAATGATAACACAGTGACTCAAAACCAAACATTGATCTAGATTTATCGGATAATTATCACTATCAAAACTGTTTTTGTAAACTATGTAAAAAAATATATTTTGTAGTCGTTGTAATAGATTTAAATTATTTTTGTAGCTCCATCCCAAGCAATTATGCCATACTTGAGTATGGTATGAATAATGCATGATGTAGTAATAGTAGTGTTTTAGTTTGCATCCTTTCAGCCATTTTTGAAAACATGAAAATAAGATATTTAGTTTTATTTATAACACTCTCTCTATATGTTTATCCTATTTCATATTATAATAAAAAATAATCCACAAATATTTACTGTTTTCTTCTCTATTTATTTTGTGATCATGTATTTTTATGACTATAGCGTTAGGAACACTGTTTTTGTAATTCTTTTCATAGATTTGAGAACTGTCAGATTTTGGAGAAGGCATCCCCACAAACCTCAGCTCTAATTCGTTAATAATTTTTATGAAGTAAATAGAAGAGTTCTCAGAACAGGAAAAAGGCTTAGGCATAAATGTCCTACCTGTTGTATATTTCAAACGCACTAAATCTACACCGTTTACTGCTGTGGCCAAGTGTATCTATGGCGGAAGCAACATACACAAGAGTACTACACACATTATATGTGTATAATATTGTAAGACACATCTATCCCCTCAAACACGACCAAGCCACACACATCATCCATTGCCCCTGTTCTTCCAAGTACTATACTCCGCGCTGATTCTGCCAATAAGAGCAAGTTCATAGTACAAAATTATGCTAATGCGAAACGGAAGAATGTAAAATTTTACCCAAGAACGCTAAAATTTCAGAACTATAATTAACGTCCATTACATAATCAAAATAAATAATTACTTAAAGACAACCTTATGACGAATACCACGTATTTTGTGTACTTAATATCATAAGGTTGTAAGTCTTTAATTTTTTTTTCATCTCCGTTCAATTAGTATAACTGGGTTTGATTTTCGACCATCCTAAACAAAAACTACAACCTTTTTGCCAATACTATAAAACATGTTTCTATCTCTTCCCTTCATTCAACCATTTATACCCTATTAGAAGCTTCTCTCCCCAAGTGCATGAAATTCCTATCATATAAGGGGGTCTCGAAGACAATTCTGTAAACTAAACCAAGTTATTTTATTGAAACGGACATTCGTATGTAAGGAAAGACATCGAGACATGGACCGTATAAACCAAATTGAACACTTTATCTCTAATGATATTTAGACCAAGTTTTTTATTTGGTAAATTAATATTGAGTGAAACTTAGTTTACTAAGATAATCAACCGTCTGTGAGATGGAAAAAAGTTCGTATTTTCAGCAGTTTCAAAATTCCTTCAATAAATTCGAACTCAATAGTTAATTTCTGATCGCCGAGAACAAAAATAAATGTCGTCCACTTCTTCAAAAAGTAATTGTCTACTCCATAAACTTTTCTTTAAAATGTGTATCAACTTGATCACGTAAGTTTGTTTTGAAACTATTGAACTAAAAAAATCTGGAGAAAGGAGTAAATAAAATACGAGAAATATAAGATACCAACACTTTAAACTACACAGTGTGAAATATCGTTAAGGCTAAATGTACCGAATTTAGTCACGAAAACGACCACGTTGCGCTTCAAAACAATCAAAATTTACTGCTCAAATATCTTAGTAATGAATGATCCGTTTTTCATTCTGTAAAAGCAATTTATTTTGTTTTTAATACAGAATTTATATCTGCAACTCCTATTCGATTCACCAAAGAAAATAGAATATCTAAAACCACCAGAAATTATTTTTCCAAAAACGTGGGCTTATAGCGCCCTAGAAGAGATTATCCAAGTGTTAGACCCCTTCCTTTTTCTAAAGAATTGTGGTCGGCAAACGAAAATTTGAGAAAACGTGGTGGTAAGTACTCACGCCACATGCCGCTTACGCTTTTCACCGCTTCTAGCAATGTCGCCGATACCCCTTCACCCCTCCATTGAGAGTTGCAGGGCCGCTTCCATTATCGTTCAATTTTGCAGCCCATTACAAAACTTCAGGGTACGTCTGTAAATATTCTTAAAACTTTTGAACCACTCATCCGATATACGTGATTCTTTTTTTTAATTCATAGGTATGTTCTCAGGAAAGGTTTTAGTATATATTTCGTTACTGTAGGAAAAGCCAATAACAGGGAATGACGATATTACTGAATCAAGTCGGGAAAAAGTTTATCATCGGAGAGATATTTTTGCATACGCTGCTTAAGATAGATGACAACAATGAATGGATATAACGTTCGTCTCAAAGAGTTCTACAAAAAAGTCCGCGACAACACATATATATCTACGTAGGTTAACTTAAATTGTCGAGAAAAAGATTGTAAAAAATTGACGTGTTAAAATACTTCAACTTAAGATAGAAATGCAAGTAGGTAAAAATAAATCCTCATCAAATTAAATGCGTTTAGAAAAGATGAAAACTGTCTTTAAATCGTAAAATTTGGACGAATAGTTTAGATTTTACAAACGTTTTAGTTTCACTACTCCTCGCCGCCGCTCCGTGTGCCGTCTGTGCCACAAATTACCATTGCCATTTCGAAATTGGTGTTCTATCACCGTATTCTGTTTGAGAACGATACAATGCACTCATTGTACTCATTCTGCAATAATTTCAAAACCGTTCCTCATACTCTCGCAGACATCCTTACAAATTACGGAACTCTCCCAAGATTGTTTCTTCACTGATTTCATGAACCCAACGCCTACAATCTACTATTTTCAATAAAGAAATAAAGTTACGGGGTTGAAAATAAACGACTTTCTGTTAGGGATTCGATAACTCAACTACCTACATGTATGAAATCGCGGGCATCGCATCCCTTACAGTGAGAACACTTCATCGCCTCGCTTTGAAACTCGAAACTTTCATTAACTGGCATAGAAAAAAGAATGTAGAAAAATCATCAAAGTCAAAATTCTTTCGTTCAATGCTCATCCCATACCATGAAATAAAACATTTCCCTGAATTGTTAAATATAGATTGTTGAACTAATGTGAGTACAATTGATTAAGTTTGTGCTGTTTATTTTATTATAAAAGTTTTGAATAAAAATACAATACGAACCTTTGAAAGAGATTATTTTATTTACAACTCTGAGATTTAGATATTTTATTTACACCTATAGCAAAATAGCAAAGTCCCCGATTATATAATTAGTGTTTATATCACTAAGTTTTATGCAGTACTAACAGTCTCCTCCCAGCTTGGCATGGGTCATTTTTAGATGTGATACGGCCTGTGTTCCAATGTAGAGAGAGAGTGGTGGTGGTGGTGGGGGGGAGACTTTTGAAGCTTGTCTCTCTCTTCATATTTCAATATACAGTACTTTATAAAAGTGTCCTGAAAATTTCATTATAATCAGAAAGGGGTATTTAAAAGGATCTCATAGTATTTGTGTTTTTGTATTCAATTCTAAACATGTTGATCTATTATAATTATTTCTAACGTATTTTTCTTATAATGAAGATTTTGAGAGTGACACGTGTGGATTAGCAATGTTTACACACAAAATCTGAGATATCTCAATTAGTTTGCAAGATATAGTGAAAATAAAAATGTAGAAATTCACATTTCACCCAATTTTACCGTTCTAAATTATAGTTTTGAATAAATCTTCCTTATCTGATACTTACGTTACAAAAAGTCGTTACGTTGAAAAATTGATACCTTTCCTTACAACAAATATTTTAACTTTACCTTCCTCCAGAAACTGTCGGTCAATTTATGTTTGTTATGAATTTTACAATATTAATTCTGACCGAACAGACCTCAAAGCTATACTCCCTAAAATAGGAAGGTGACCACCCCACCACAAGACGGTATTAATCTACTTCAAATTTTCTTTCAATATATTCCTTATTTCATATATTATCCCACATATTTTGGTTCCAAATATATTGTACGAGTATATCATTCATTTGTTAATTAGTGTACTCTTTTTCCTCGTATAATCCTGGGTCTCTCGGTGACATGTATAGTATATTTCCAAAGAACATTTCATTTCTCTCGCGGCAAATATACATTAATGTTTTTTTCTCTTTATCCTATGTAGATAGTACGCTCTCGTAGAAGTCTATATCCACTCATAATAGGAGTTAATTCCCCACTAAGGCAAGGAGACGGCTGGACGAAGAAATAAGAGAAGTTAGTCTTTCGACGTGCAGCACCGACCTGCGGCGACTCTGGCTCACAGATTGTCTTCCGCCCGCCCTTCTCCTCACGGCATGGCTACAACAGAAGACAGGAGCGGCGGACTGACTGCCTACTAGCTGTACCCTCATTTGAATTCACCGTGTCCCAATTTTCGTTTTACGACGCTATTACTTGACCAACCGATATTTATATATACATTTTGAGTTCATTTTTTATCCGTATGGGCCCTATAAGCGGACTTTTTCAAAAAGCGTTTAATTTCAAGAGATACATTTACAAAATGTGGCAAGCTATAAATAAAAAAAGCATTACCAAATGTTTCAAATTCTGTACGTTTAATAAGAACAAATCCATTTTCAGAACCAAAATATATGAATCAGTTATCGAGATATGGCAGCAATGAATTTAGCTCCATATGTGGTGTCATCTATTGATTTTGATTTACTAACTAACGGAACATTTAGCCTTAACCAATGCTTGAAATAAAGAAAAGTACATACCAAACACAAAGATAAAGGTTCAGATTTCTTCGGAATGCAAACAACTGTGATCATGTTTCACTTTCCTTCGTATAATTTTTAAAATAATGTGCGAGACTCATCACACACTTGGCAAAATAAGCAGACATATTATGAAAGGTTCTTCGATTAGGACAATCAAAATGTGTGATAACGTATTTTAAAATATTGATATACAGTCCGCGCAGGCATGCTAAGGACAATTCCTATCAGCCGTCTCGCTAAGGAGGGAATGACGGGACGCGTAGTGGTATGGGACATATTTATCACTTTCTTACCAATAACAGTAGTCCTGTAATCTCGGATTTTTAGATAAAGTTTTGCATTAGAGATTATGTTTCCTTACTATCTTTTCCTTGGGGTATTGAACACGAATCGGTTTGCTAACGAAAAGTCTGGAGACCCCTCTTTTGGCCAAAATTGCGAAACTTTTCGTGGCCGCCTAAATTATTTCTTGGTTATGCCGAGGAAGCGGATTATTCTCTCCCCTATTATATGCAATTCCTATTATATGAGACTGTCTCGATAACAATAAAGCCAAACCAAGTTATTTCATTGAAACTGACTCTATAGTCGTATCAAAACCGTAAAAACCTAAAACTCATAACGTTTCTATAAGATTAAAGGTTTTCCATGATATAAACGATTTACTGGAAGAGCACAGTACGCGCAAAGTATTTGTAACTCCCCTCTCCCCCACCACCAAATCTGCCATCACTGACAGCGGCAAAATCCATTATCCTACCTTCTACGACCCACTAAACACGAATCAGAAGAGAAACCGCGAAGCGGAATATTGGATTACCTCTCACATGTTGTTTCGCCGACACGGACAAGGACAACGGTGGTGACATAGCTACAGTCCACCACCCGCAATTCTGAGAAAGGGGCAATAAACGACGCAGCCGGCTCTCCACCCAGCCGCCAGGAGATGTACAAGGCCTGGAACTTGCTGCTATTCACGTCTCTAGAGTAATAAAAATGTCAGGCTGAGATTGACGACTGCACAACTGCATCTGTGCTTTGCTGCGTAGAGAAAGTAGTACGACGAAAAGCAAGATGAATCATCACTTTTTTTAAAAAATATCATGTATTTTTAGGTTGTAAGTAAAACGACCAATTATTGCAGATAATTTATTCTAGTTCAAGCTAATTCATCATGTTTTTATGTTTCTCTTCATTTGTTAGAGGTGCATCGAAGGCGAATTTCAAATACTGGGCACACACTTTTGGACGTAGACAATGATTGTCATTTCTTGAAATGTTTTTTCTTGTAATGGACGCACCCATTGTCACGGGTGAGACAACCCCAGCGTGTTTTATATGGTCTAATGCTAATATTTCAAAAAGTTAAATTGAAAGTGAATGAAACTTGGTTGTAACCAGTGGAGTGTTATAGTAGATTTCTTTTGATTATTAAATATGAATGACAATTGATCTGGGTTTCACATAAGTACAAGTACTGTTCGTAACGAGTTGTCATGAATAGTACTTTTTACGTATTTTTAGAAATATTTCAATCTTATCATCAACGACTTTCCAAACTGCATAATAAAAAACCAATCGTAAATAATGAAAAAGAACTATGTCAAAATACATAGTAGAATAAACACGGATTCTTGTTTCATAATAAGTTTTGTAATATGTCCCTCTTTTACTGCCAATTTTACAGGCGTTCTTCTAAACCGTTGGTTAAAGTCATCACTGACTTCTTCTACGTCGTTGTACACAAATAAATTGCTCATCTTCATCTTCCAAAGAAGAACTTGACCACCGCATTTTATTAAAACAACACTTGTAACACAGTTAACCTGTGTTGATAGCTAGGTAAGAAATACTTTGTTGGTATTAAGTTTACTTTCCAAGTTTGTCAATACAATCGTCAGTAATGTAACAATGTTAGTGAATTGCAAGTAAATCACTCGTAAAACTCACTTATAATTCACAAGTTTACAAGTGTACTTTTGTGAAAATACATGAATATTACTACTAACTTGTGAAAACTTACTTGTTACTTTCAAGTTGTTCTTTTGAGAAACAGGCCCTTGGTTTAATTTAAAAATAACTGTCGGGGGCGGGACAGTAAATGAACATAGATTTGCACGCCTACCAATGTATTTTTAAAACTGCGAATAATGCCTTAACTGTCTTAAACCACCGTCGTTAGATTTTTTTAGGCAATTATGTAAATGATAATCCTGATGTTAATACGAAGCCATTAGTATTTAGTCATAAATTGCCTTCGAAGCTTGTCACGAGTGGGACAAGTGTCAAATTTTAGCGATTTAAAATCAAATGTCAGTAATGAAATTAAATTAGATTAATAAGTAACATTGTTTGAACCCACTTTCAACATTCGCGTAACCAGACAAATATCCCCCACGCACAACTATAACAAAACATTCAATAGAAGTTTTTAACGAACGTGAATAATTCTTTTACATAAAGAATGTCTATTCTCGCCCGCTCTAAATGTCTATTTTTACGAAATTAGTGGTTACAATATCATTGTATAAAATGTTCAATTCTTGAATGACTTATTCTTTATTTTCTTAAATGGGATCAAATATGCGCCTCAGCACTTAAAAAAAAATATGTTTAACACACAAAATTTTCCCGATTTCAATACTTTATCAAATTTCTTGCTACGTTTTTGAGAAATGTAAAATTAAGTACATCGCGACACAGTAGTAGGTTTCGGAATGGGTAAAATTACTCAACACAGACCATTTATTACAGCCTGTTGGACTTAGATTAGTGAACGCAATAATGAAGACTATCCAAGACAGACCTGACTGAAATATTGGCAATTGCAGGTACTCGTATGATACGCGTTCATTTTAGTCAGATTTATTCTGATCTTCGCCAGAACAACTAATTATAAGAATATATTGTATTTTGTATGTTTTACATCATGATAAATTTTTCCACCGTTTCTCCTACCACAACGTAATATTTGTGTCACATTGGACCAACTCAAACTCAAGATCAGTTTCATTGTGAAAAGTCCTAATCGCGCACATCAAATAAAAAAAAGTAAATAAAATAATACCTGTATTGAGACTGGTTAAATGAATAAATTCTTGTCTTTATTTATATCCACTTATCTTAGGCTTAGATACACTCGTGTACGAAATCATTTCAAAAAACTAAAAGAATGGATTGGCTCATGAAATCTCATATCATTCTTATCTTGATAAAAAATATCAGTTAAGCAATATCGCAACATTATTTGATGAACCTGATATCGAACTGATAGAAGTAAATTGAAATTATAGACAGATGTTGCCATTTTATGTACCTGTTGGCTACTTTTTCTATAAAATAAAATGTCTACTATCGGTAGATTAAGTGGGTTTCAGTTTCCAAGGAGTTTTCATCGAAATTTTCACGATGTTTTACCACGCGGCGCTGATGTTCTGTACGCTGAGGGAAAATCGACGTAATAGTAATATAAACAATAGCAACTCATTAAAAACTCAATAAACATTTTTTCCTTACTTAAACAATATTCTAACCTCCCTGAATAATTTATAGCAAAATCTGAAATGGTAGGGGAAATTTTAGGTCGATTATGGCTGGAATATATATAACGGAGTAACTACAGCATCATTACCCGTGTGAAAGAATATTTCACCATAAATTCCGCAAAATATTTTGGTAAACACGCTAGCATTAATCGAATACACAAGTCTTTAGTTTCCGACTCAAAATTAAATATCTAGATATTAGCAGAGTTCCAACGATTTACTTCGCGTCAGGTTTGGAATTTAATATTAAGGACGTTAATAATCGTCCTTGAACCCTCATTGGTATCTACTGAATTGTAACACATTTGTGAATGACAAACCACGCATGGTAAACTAAACGAAGATCGTGAACAGAGAGAGAAGCTTGTCACCGATAAATCGCGATGCTTCTTCATTGAATACAAAATAAAACAGGAAAGACAGGTGGCAATACGTTCTCCGAGAATCTACACTATGCTAACTTAACGCTATTTTCATAATCTTATTAAGATAATCCAGCCGCTATATGGTTACCAAAGTTCAGTGTTTCCTCCAATGATATGTATTGTTCCATTGTTTCCGGGTAATGAAAGTTTGATATTTAGAGTTGAAACGTTCTGAATTTGCGGAGACTATAAAATTGCCAATACTATCTTTTTGTGAACGTCATCTCATTGTAGGGCATTACTAAAAACCTCTCCCATTCCACAAGTTAACATCTCCCATTCTAGCTCGTAGGCTGAACCTGACCTATCCAGCCGTCATGATCCACACAGCTGCATCGGTTTTCTCGCGATGAAGGACGTCTTGATGTATTGGATGAAGAGAAAAGACAAAGGAAAACTAATTGGAGAGCAAAAGGAGAGTAGCGTTCATTGGTGTAGACGTGAAAAATACATGACGCGAAACTTGCGGAAGTACTGACCCTAGGTCAAACAGATAGGGAGGTTTAGAAGGGTGTTTCCGGAGTGTCAGCTGATGGTTAGATGATCTTCTGTTTACGTGGTGAGAAAGACAGAGGCAATATCATTTTGGTGGATGGTACGCAGTAAATGCTCCAAACGGTTAGAAGAGGGTTCCGCCAACTCTGCTTGCAACATGTCCACCTTCAAAAATTCAAAATTCTCTTTCGTAGATGATGATAAAACTATTACCCTACAATTATCATAACAGACACCTCCCTGACAGTCATTCATTATTACTACAAGTCGCGTGACCATTATCACATTTCTTTATAAACTTTTTCAGTACAGAAGAACTAAATCTGCCGTGACCATATGATTTTAGTGGTACATATATGATTAAGATATACTTCTGCAGTTGAGGCATACTTCATTGAAGGAGGTACGTCAAATTTTCAGGCAAAAATGATGTGATGGAATCATCAGTGGTGTTTATGGATTATTTTTGAAAGTTGGTTAGAAATGTTCAGTAATTAAATCAACCTTTTCCTTAGAACTTCTGACGAACCTAAAATTATGTACTGATATATAAACAATCGCTATGAACAATGTTCAAATACCCCATATTTGTTATATACAGATTTATTTGATAAGAATGAACTCCTCAAATATAAAATGGATTTAACTTTAAACTGTTATTATTTACAGTCAACAAGGTCAAACTTCTTTTATACGTAATCAAAGTTTTTTCCTACTTCTAAAGATACGAAGGAACCCTTTTTCTTCGGATAACCCAAACAAGCATTCTGTCTTGTCAAACTCAGACTTGCGCGAATTCGTTTCTATCAGGAAGGTTGTTGATTCAAATGAGTTAACTTTTACGTTACAGGAATTTTTGTAAAGAATATGAGCGAGACTTGCATACATTTCTGAACACATTTTCACCAAGATAAGTCGAGGAAAAATTTCTCGCGCATTCTTTAAATGTTTGCACATTATTTATAATCGCTAATTTTACTTCGATGAGCACATCGATATCAAATGATCTATATTCGCGAAATTGTGGACGATCAGGATTTTAAATAGGAACGTGAACCCGGGGCCTAGGATGTCCTGTAAGGGATGTAACGGAGGTTAACCGAACAGGACATGTGTATGTTGTATACGTGTCACGAGTTTCGGGGAACATCCTCGCGACTGAATCTAAACTAACTTAAAGGCCTAGTGTTCAGGAGAAAGGGAGTCTCAAGCAGTCGAACCATCCTGTCATGGAAATCATACAGTTTATTCCTGTTGCTAACTTACATCAGTGCGACAGCGTCCGTGGCAGGTATGCAGGGAGGGTTTTAGCTCACGGGAGACCATCGTTATATGGCGGACAGACATCAAGCGTAGCGTGAGAAAGGATCTCTTTGAGGGGAGTCAGGATCAAAACTGAGCATCCACAAGGCCCCTACATAAGGATGGATGGCATCTAGGAATCTATAGCCGAGCATCCACAAGGTCCCAATCTGCATCTGCGTTAATAAATACGCGTCCGTCTTCTAGTGGCAGGGACGGGAACTCTGAACTTTGCTCGTGGATAAGTGATGAGTGGTTTGCTAATAGTGAAGAGCATCAGTAGTCAAGTGATGCTCTAAAGAGATTGTATGAGCAAGTGAGTCTTGTAATGACTAAGTTGTAGACAAGGCGGTCTGACTTGCCGAGACTAAATAAAAGGAAAAAAAAGACCCCAAGGTTCGAAGGAGGTTAGGATTAGGGTAAGCTGCATGCCTGTTGGCCGTTGTTCAGCGATTTCCGTCTCGAGCTCTCGATGTTCGTAAAATACAGAAATTCCGCTGAATCTACTTGTGCCAAGGTCACAGTCGTCTGCAGTTCGACGCGGGAGCGACGCGCTGCCCGCTTACGACATACGGACTATCAGAGTCGAGGCGGATAATGCGGTGGACAGCACACATGCGTGCATGGCAGGAGTTCGAATCACGGTTGGTTACATTCTACACTTGTCTGTAGACGATGCATCTTTTCCTCCACGAGAACGTACTAGGAAGTTAAACGTTAAATTTTTAAGTCACTTTCGTCCCTCATAATTATTGCGTTATAAATAGAAAGTCTTTGATTCTTTAAATGATACAAAAATAACTCACAGAAATTTATATTAAGTCCGGTAGATGACATTTCTGAAAATTAGTTTAAAAGGTATGATTAATCAAATCACTACAACTTTTTCCTAATAGCGCACATTGGATATTGTGTAGAAAACATAGAAGATTTTCTTCTTCTTCTCGTTACGAACTAATTAGATATACCTAGATATTTTAATGTAATAATATCTTGTTAATCATCATACATCGGTATTACGCGCTTTTTTTCATATTTATTAACATCCATCTCTCCTTGGGCTGGCTAACCATACGTTCCAATTCGAAACGTATGGTTCCGTGTCTTTATTTTAAAACTGTCCCATAGCTCATAGCTGTTCTGTCCAGGTTTTATTATTTAATATAATTAATAATTAAAAAGTTATGTGAAAAAATAATTGACAACTAATATTAAAATATAAATAAATTAAACTTGCATCAGATATATAGTTTTCGGGTTGGGTTTGACGATACACACCAATACTACCAAACCAACATTAATAACTAACCTCTTCTCTGGAAATCCATGGGAACAAGAGAAATAATTAAGTTGGAGACATATTACAAAATTCACGTGAGCAAAACCGCGGATATTCAGCGGTTATCCTTAACGAAATTTCATAGATGTGATTCATCCTTTGTTTTATTCGCCTCTCTTAATTAAGGAACAGAATTCTCTTAGTATCATAAATTAATGGACAATTCATAACAATTCATGTTACAGTATAGAATTTCTTAAAATTGCATTCGTTAACATATGTATATCTAGGTTAACTCTGAACAATTGGAAAATGAACGGAAAACAAATTATTAATTGCCTGCTACCTAAATGACAATTTCTCTATCTTTGGCGAATTATGTACACTAGCAGGTCCAAGCACTCAACATTCGAGTGCAATTCTCTTTATATACATTTTTTAAACTTTAAATCTAGAATTTATCTTAAGTAAACATACTTCTTTGTCATAGTTTCTATTGATTTTCACATTATATTCTATTGTTCATTTGTTTTTGATTTGTTTTGTTTTTTTCAATTGATTCATTTCACTCCATTAGGCTCATTAGTTTTCATCCCTAGAAGCGTGGATATCTCCCTTTCATACAATATTGTTTGTAGTTTTGGCGATAAAATTGTTTGTTTCCTTACATGTGTTAAATTCATTCTAATTTATTTTTCTTTGGACAGCAACCAACATTCACAATGAAGAAGTGTTTTATCACGGCACAATTATCCTGTACGTCAATTTCCACGGAAAGTGTAACAGGGAGCAAGAAAGATAGCCGACACTAAATATGGCGCGTTCGTTAGTTTAAACACAACCGTTTGTAAATACCCACCATCCAGATGTAATAGGTATTCCATTTCCATTTACGGGTATTTTGACTACCCAGGTGAAAGATTTACAAATGGCTAATGAAAGTTCTAGAAAATGTCCATATAAATGGAAAAACCTTTTTCACTAACCCCTTTTCCATTAATTTCCATTTACGTTCAAACTTTACGGTTTAAAATTTTCATTTGGGAAGTACTTTCTACTCCTTTTGTATTTGACAAAGAGCAATGGGATAGAAATCAATTAAACTTCAAAAGAATCACCTTCTTTATTTTATTGAGTTATCTATCATGGTTAATTACTTGCAAACAAAGTTTCTCGCAAAATACCGAAATTTCAAAATAAATGTGGAAACATTTCTCAGAGAACTAAGGCGCAATGCACAGAATCGTGACGTAACACCGTCACATATCATGTAAGTAACGGCCACGTGGATACTATCGCCCCTGCCCTATGTCCCTTGATCGGAATTGATGGGATGGTCCCTTGCACGTTTCGGAAGAGTAAATTAGTTCATTGTCTTTGGAAAAACGAGGTCATACGCAGTTTGTAACTTTTTAACAATGAATTATTATTATTATTATTATTATTATTATTATTTAAAAAATCAAACAAATTTAAATACATTGGGACGCGCATATCATGTTTCATGCAACGCACGTTTCAGGAAATGCCACTCATTGAACTCGTAAAAATAGTTTCCTGAAAACGCGTAACATGTATTGTGTAATATTAACCATCGTCGGTGTGCACGTCACGTCATTTAAAATGCCTTTAGTGTTCATAAAACAGCAATGATGTTATTTCTCGAGTAGGCAACCCACAATACCGTTGCGTCATGCGGATTGCATTTATGTGTTTTACTAGAACAGATTCAGAATTCTAGTGTCCTTAGTTATGGAGGGTCCATGCAGAAAGAAAGAACCCTTGGCCATAAGCATTTAACATCTATGATATCATTACAGAACTTTATTTACGTTCTTACGGGATCTTAACCAATTTTTCAATGTAGTGGTCGTAGCGGTCGAAGCACTCATTTTAACAAGGAACACGTTTCTCAATAACCCTGTTGAATTCTTCTGGCCTTAATCTCTGGGGTCAGGACGTAACTGCTTCTCTGAGGTCATCAGCGTGTACGAACTGTTTTGCTCACAAAAAATTTCTTTACTTTGGATAACAGATATTAATCGGTTAATGTCAAATCAGGACTGTAAGGGAGATGACCAAACGAGGCCCACTTCAAACGTCGAAGTTCCCGCTTTGTTTCTGCCAAAGTGTTGGACCATGTGTTATCGTGGATAAGGAACATCTTTACAACAACACTCAACGTCTCTGGTTTTGGATGGAATGTCTGTCGTTGCAGTTTCACAGAAGGTGGTTTTGTTTATTGTTTTATTTCTGGACGTGAACTCCGTACGGATTACACATTGGTCGAAGATGAATACAATAGCGAAACTTGTTTCTCGTACCAATAAATGCTTCGACCAGTACGAAGACTATATTGAAATATAGGTTCAGGTCCCGCAACATTGCATCGTAAAGTTTTGTATCGTAACCTTTGGGTTTCCATGCTTATGCCCAAACGTTGTTTTTTCTAGATACGTTGTTTAGAATAATGATATTTCCATTCATACAATAAAGACAGGCTAATATTTCGGATAAATCTTATAGTACTAACAAATAACCAATGTTTTGTAAAACGCCAGCTATTCACATCTCAGTAGTGGAGTACCTGTCGCTTTGATCGCAAGAACTTATATTATTTAATGTCATATTTTATTTACATTATTTAATGCCTTATTGCGACGTTCACGCCATGAGGAAAAAGCAGGTTTTTCCACCTAACAATCTTGGGTAAGGAAATTTGGAGGTTGAACTTATGAATTATTTGAAATAATAATCCTTCTATAATCTTCAAAACCATGAAGTGAAAGCATTCTTTATAAATATTGAAGTATAATGTGCATACGTACCCTTATTTCATTGGTTATACAAACTTTTTAAAAGAGTAAACTTTTGCTTTTGGAAACAGTAAATTGGTTGGTATTAGATTCATCATTGTGGGAGAAACCTTTTTTCTAAAGTAAAACATAGGATGGTTCTAGTATTTTTTTCTCCTCTCTAGTGTCTACTTTCCATCCCTTCGAGTCAAAATCTACTTTCCCTCTCACAGAAAAAAATTAATCTCTAGTTCAATTAATAGAGAGGGAATTATACTTGGTTGCTCTACGACAATCATCATTTTAATAAACAAACATACACCTCCTTTTTTTATACTCGTTTAAGGTGATTAATAATAAATTTATTGTCAAAAACAGTACAAACTGCATATGACCACGTGGAGGACAATAAACTAATTTACTCTCCAGAAGCAAGCAAGGGACCATCCCATCAATTCCGATCAAGGGCTATAAGGCAGAGGCGGATTCAAAAATTTCAGTAAAAGTTCCTAGATAAGATAAAAAGTTAGCTGCGAGTTATAATACAAATAGAATGTCAATATGTTTGTAATTTAACGCAAATATGTTTGTAAATTTACATGTACAAGTTATTATCGAACTATAGATTATTCTGAGTATAGTGTTTAAAAATCATAAGAATTGAAATAACACTAAATTCACGATTTATTGTTACAATAAACACGCCCCTAGACAAAGCCTAGAGAACCTGTATGATAAATCCGCCTCTACCCGAAGGAAAAACGGAGAAAAACCCGGGCCAGGATGGGGCTACAGAATTTATGTACACAACCGTGCCAAAGTTGAGTACACATAAAACTAAATTAATATGAGCCATAAGACAACACAACCATGCAAGAAAATAGTTTTTGAAATTGTTATAAGTTGTTTAAAAAGTACTACAGCAATGGCGTGATAAAGTACAAGACGAATTTAACTTTTATTAAAATCAATAAATTATTTTACAGTGTAGAAGCACTGGTGCATGAGGTAGTTTTTAACCGCGGATTTGAAGATATTCAATTTCATAATGTCTTTTATATTCTTGGGTAGGGAATTATACAGAACGATTCCCGAATGATAAGGTTCTTTTTTGGCAAAGAGTGGTTGACACTCTAGGCCGATGAATATTACTACTATTGCGTGTATAGTGTTCGTGAACGAGACTGTTTCTTATAAAGAAAGGGTGGCACTTCAGTAATTCGGTCTTAACAAACACGACTGTTTCATAAATATAAATGCANTAATATACCCGTACGGTATTAAAAATTAGTTTAACGTGTAGTCCATGATTCAAAGATGTGTGCAATCACAATTATTTATATATAGCATTATAATATTCATGATAATTGTAATTAAAATTCGGAGACAGATCTTAAAGACACCAATCATTGTTGACAGCACAGTTCACGCAAAACGTTCAAACTAACTGCACATGTCTATTAGGCTGGAGTATCCACTTCAAAGCGCCAATCCCGTACCTACATACTGATTTGTTGCTAATTGATTGCTCAAGAATAGTTGCATGTGCCTAAGACCGGCATAAGTTATAAAGATATTATTATTATTCCAGAAATCATAAACAAAATAATAGCAAACAAAAATATACATTTAAATTATTCTTTAAGTATTATATAATATATCTGTATTTTTAATACACTATAATTAAAGGACATTTCTTAAGCAGAAACCTATATTTATTTTAAAATTTTGATCAAATAAAGATATTTTAAGTTTCTTTACACCTTTAAGGTAAGAAAACTCAAAGCTATACAATCTTGATCGCATCAAAACCTTTATTTGATACGAACAGCGAAAAGGGTTCAGAACCGGAAATGTCACTCTGGCGCCATACGTGCTGTCATAAAACATCAGCAAGGCGAGAATTTACCGCAAAGAAACACTCTCGAAAATATTATAAATGTTTTTTTCTACTGTTTTAAGAGGATTGTCATATAGTGGTCATTCTCTAAATATCAATTAAGATAAAATGCTATATATTTATTTTTTAACGTAAGTCTGCTACAGGGATAGTCACCCTAGTATTTTTATGTAACACACAATTAATTATATTTAAATAATAAGGATTTAAGAAAGGCAATTATAACAAAAAATATAAGATTACAAGTATTGAACAATAACTACTTCGCACATCAGTAATGACAAATAATAAACAGCGCATACTGACGACGGCTGAAGTTTTGAGGAATAAATTGCTACCATCGTTTTTTTTCAATATGCAATGATAGTGGGAGGAACAACGCTACATACTAACCCCAAATATAAAAGAACGATCCTTACTTGGCTATCAATTCTACCAATCTTTCTAGCTCGCTACCTCTCTTTTTTCAGCATTTCTTGTCATTTAAATTTACCAATTAGGATCACTTCACTTTCCAGAAAGATAGTGTGAAGCTCTACAGTTTTCTATACTTCACTGTATCACATTATCTTTTTCTCCATCCTTCTTTCAAAAGTCATTCTGTATTACTCTATGAATTGATCGCACTTGCAGTATATAACCTTCAAAAATTTCATACTTTGTTTTAAAATGATGTTTCTTCACTCAACAAATTTCAGATGTCATGCCGTGAATTGTTTCCAATCCATAGGTTTCGCACTGTCAAAAAATCAATTGGAGAGTTCTCGACTGTCAACAAACCCATAATAACGAAAATCGAAAAACGTATGTGTGCGTAACATATACGAAAAAAATAATTCACCAAAACTTAGTTCCTATATATCAATTAGTTACTGATATCAAAATGCTGATTATCATCTGCTTCTTGGAAACCAGAGGAGTGACAAATTTCGTTCTTGCGTAACATATCAGCAACAAATTATTCCGTTAACAACATTCCGATATATTCAATGGTCCCGGAAACATATATGGATACTCCAGCTCGTGATTTAAGCTAGAGTATCTCGGAAACAGTAAAAGTGACAAATTCCTTTCTTGAGCAAAAAATTGTGTAGGTGCAAGCTGGGTGTTGTGTTCGAAATATCAACCTCGGGTATCGATACCGAGTATTCACTTGGAATCGGCACAACAGTATCGACACCCCTAACGAATCGACCTAAATATCGATACTACTCTGTATCGAGTACTTCAGTAAATGTATTAAAAATAGCATTTTGTATATTCTCCGCAAGAATTCCTCGCATCGCAATAAACATAGCCAAATATTAGTTAATTCATTTAATAATATGGAGTATACAATAAGCTTAAAATTAAGTATAAATTGTAATTGTCGAGTTCTTTGGGAAGTACTCTAATTATAATTTTCTTTATTATTAAAATTGTACTACCTGTTTCCTTTAGATTTTTCTCTCGGAAACGCAGTCACCCAGCACGGTTGTGGTCGTCTCTTGTCCAACTATTTTATAAACTGCAGAATTTATTTACCACGTTGACTGAGTGGGCGCCTACAGTTGTCGAATCGTATGTTTGCGGATAGCTGTTGAACTCGAGGTTCACCGCTGAAATGACATTTTGTACACGTTCTCTTACGAAAGGTTTTAGGAAAGGCGACAGTTGCGATGGTGCTTCGGCAGCAAGTTTCAGACATATATCTGGAGTGAGTTTCTGCATATGTGTGGTAATTGAATGTAGAAACGAAACCTTATATTATGTGCATCTTTCCTTGGGAACCATCATCACAGCCAACTTTGCTCGTGAACCACACTTTTTTTTCATTTTGTATTTCGATTTATATTTGTTTTATAACTAGTATTGAAGTTATAAAACCGAGTATTGAAGCCAAAAGATACCTACTCAATACTACGACCCTGAGCTCTGGGCTCTAATGACTTCGATGTTGACGAGCACTAAAGCCCCCCCCCCCAAAAAAAAATAATTCAATATCGAGCATCGAAGCCCAATGTATCAATACTTGCTCGGTATCGATACTTTTTTTCGAACCCTAGACAGATGGGTCACAAAATTCTTAATAAACAATTAATTACTTGGCGGATTCTTTTAATTTGAATCTTCTGACTAGACTCAACTTGCATCCTCAGCCCAGCGCGATTCTTCTTAGTCTTTGTGATACTATCGATTGTCCTGACTGCGCTCAACTCTCCTCCTCAGTGAAGTCATGAGAAGTTGACTAGTCAACTTTTTTCATGAATGGAATGCTCGCAAAGTTGACTGTAGTCGACTACAGTCAGCAGTTGGCGTAACTGGAAAACCCCAATAGTGTATTCGCTATAAGGGAGACATCCACTCCTGAATCCTGAATGGAATGAAGATCCAAAGAGCGTCTAAGGATAAACACCAGGAGTTTAATAAGGTAAAACGAGTCAATTGAATAAAAATAAAATAAAACATGAACAATAAAATATAATATGAAAATTAAAAAGAGGTATGACGAAAACATGTAAAAACAGTCGGTAGAAAAAGAAGCCGTGTAAATATTGATAACAACATGCGAGTTAATTACAAATATGCAGCAAACGGTACACGATATTCACTTCGAGGTTAAATTAGCGATCATAGATAATGTGCAAACATTTAATGGGATATAAAACCCTCTGGATGAAGAGTTGGAGTTAATGGAAGATCACACAAAATGTTATCTAAAGAATGCGCAAAGTAATTTTTCGACAAGTTTTTTTCGTATTGACAAGTATTGAAAACACGTAACAAAAAGATTAAGTTTTTAATCAAGTATCTCAGGTAATACTTAAAAAATAGTACCGATATCAACAAAAATATTTTTTTAATCTTTCGGATTACATAGCACGGCAAAAGTCAAACGTCTTCATCTTATCATTATACGCGAATCGTTAAGACACAATAAATTAAGTATATCGTAAATGGATACAGAAAACGAAAAGTAGATATCACTAAAGTGGCGACACGATGTCAATGATCCGACGTGAACACATATTTTTATCTCTTTCTTCAACACAAAATAGATACTTTTAAAAAATTGATGAATTTTTCTTCCAGCATAGAAACAGCACATTGAATACAGTAACAGTGTTAATTGCTGTGTGGACAAATTTACAATTTTTAAATATTCATTTTTTTAATACCAAGACACCAGTTTCTAAGTAATCATTTTTCCATACAAAGTATTTTGAGGAGTCGGTGTAACAAAGTAAATATTATGTTTTAGGTTAAGTTATAATATATTTTACCATTTTATGTATTTTATATTTCTACCAAGAAATCCATCAAAAAAGTCCTTTATCCACATACATGCATTGGTGTTTCACTCGTTTTTTTGAGAGGTGATATTATTGCACGAACAAGGAATGTACATATTTAGGAGGAGAAGGTCTCGGCAAAGTTCTTGCACGTGACCTTATTTTCCATCAGGGCGTAGCTTGTATAAAAACCATGTAGGGGAGGCTTGAGAAAAGTGGCCATTCTAAGGAAAAACGTTCTTCAGTAAAATTATTAAAATGAATTTAAATTACTTTCAAGTATTTAATACGTAGAATTACGTACGAATTTAAAGTATTTAATACGTAGAAAATTTGGAGTAGAATCAATAACAATCAATAAATAAACAATATCTTGAAAGATATTTCTGAATTTTTTTTCAACTTCTGCAAAGTGGCCACTTTGCCCCATAGTGCGGAAATCAGAAAATCTTGAAACATAACTATCTCAAACAATATTTTTGGACTTAATCATCATAAATTACATTATAAATTACAATATTTGTTGTATATAGTGATTATATAATAATTCTCATGCTAAATTAATTAAAACAAAGATCAACACGAGTCGATGTATTTGAAACCCAACAGAAGTAGCGTTGACGCAAGTATTTTCAGTGGGGCGAGATAAGATTATGAAAGGAACCATAAATTTGAGAAGCTGAGAGAAGGGACAGGGAACCACAAAACATGTTTTGAAAGGGAAGGTCTTCGTTAGAAAGCAGACGGCGTATATTAAAAAGACATTCACTCAAGGGATCACGGCGGTTGCGTAGTTAAGACCGAAATGTATGGGTTCGGCCCAATAAAAGTAAACTACGATTTAACCGTCGTTGTGCGTTGCTGATGAGACGCGTTTGAGAGTGTGGGTGTTAAAATAAGACAGAGAGGGACAAACATGCCTCGTCAGAAAAAAAAGCATTGCTGTAGTGAAAAAACGATTGAATGTTAGTTAATGAATTTCTTTAAAGAGCAACGTCAGGAGTGGCTTGGAACGTGCACTCGTCGAGGGTTTTTTTTTTCTCGAGTTATTTTTTCGAGCGAATTAATAACTCTCTTCGGACACACTTCGGACACCTCGAAATAATTTCAGATTCAGATATTTCTTCGATTCGCGTCGTGGTGCTCAGAGACTTACTTTTTGAAGCACTTCGTAACTTATACTACTTCAAGTTATTTTGTGAGATATTTCGAGACTTCGACATATTCATTCGTTTGTTCGGAGGTTTTAAGATAGTTTATTCGTTTTTGGAGCATCATTTTGGACTTGGGAATGACGGCTCAATTTGTGCACATTCTGAACAATACTCGCTGAACTAGGGTTCAAGAATGATAATTGGAGACGTTTACCGGAACATGACGGCGTCGTTCAGCTAAGCCGGAAGCACACCAGCTGGCGCGGGTAGTTCCCGGAACTGAGAGGCGGTTTCTCCGAAATGGAGGGGTGGTCTGGACAGGCTGACGAACGAGAGGAGGCGAGTTTCTGGGGCCACCAGGGCAAGTGTACCCGCACCATCACAATGCTATGATCATCCATCTTTGGTATAAGGTAACAAATACAAGCTGGTTGCGTCCAGTGGTAAGGTAATTAGCCGCGAAGAAGATCAGCGTGTGCTACGAGTATAAAACTATTACGGTCCCGCTCAGAACGTTAAAAACATTAGTTTGATCCATGAGGGCCTTATCAAGAAGAGCGATCAAGTGTTTAATTATTCATGTATTTTAATCAATGTCTGCCTTCAGCATCTTAACTGACGACGAGATATAGCATGTTTGTGATTCACATCAAGATTTTCTGTTTTGTGTGTTTTTTTTGGAATGTTTAATGGGTATTGAGAACGAAGAAAGCATGGTAGATTTAGAAATTATGTACCAGTATTCAATAAACAATTTAGTTGTTTTGTTTCTTCAATTGCGTTTTCCTTATGGGATAAGGAACCCCATGTGTGTTCACCTAGTTAAATAATTCGAATCCTGAATTCATTTCGATGAATACCCTGAAATCTCATGTGCTCTTTTGAGTTCCTAATTAGTCTAGAACTTCATTAATTGTTCCAATTTTTAGGACAATTTGGCGCCCAACACTCAAGACTTACAACGTTTTTGACATATGGTCATTTTTCCTCATTGTTGTCTCATTTTATCACAATTAGGTACTCCAAAACGGGATCTTTGATCAGTTAATTAATTCAAAGGCCCGTCGTATTACAATATACAATATATGAATATGAAGTAATGTTCTCTTTTGGCAAAATGTTACTGTCATTTTCTTAGTAACTCAAATTATATATTTATTCTTAAAGTTAAAATATACTTCAAACCACAACTACCTTCAAAGTCGAACACTCTTTTTCACCATAAACTATATCATTTAAAAGGTAATTAAGCTGTGTTTTCCGCAATGTCACTATACGAATAGGATCAGTAATGAGAAATTAAATAATGAGAAAATAACTGTTATATAACCTTACATCAGTACTAAAGAAATTAGAAAAATTGTGAAAACTTGATCTTATTAACTGATCAAACACACGTTGACAGAACACTAATGACTTCTCTATGAGTTAGTTCTCAGTTTCGTCACCAAATTGGAGTAGTGAGTACAAGCCAATAGTCACTTTACCCAAGTCTCCCTTATACGTTACAATGACAACCAAAACAATAACTGAAGATAGACCTTTATCAACGTTTTCCTAACTGCGGAGTCGTTGATAGTTGGCAAGGGAGGCCGCGAAAAGTTTTGTAAAAGGATTAGAATTCTCTTGAATTCAATAAGAAAATTCTGAGATTAATAGTGCTTGAAAAAAAGTAAGGTTATTTGTCTAAGTTTGAAAATAAGTTTTAAAAGTAGGAACATTTCTTATTTCCTATTGAACAAAAACTTTAATTCGTGGCGACTTACATGCGTGAATCGTCTCACAGAGGTTAATGTTGGAAACTACTATCTACACATGGTTGGGAACCACTAGTACATTATTAACTCAATAACAGAATTGAAAAATAATTTCGAAATAAATAATGCACTTGTGTCAAAAAAACAAAAAAAAACATCGTCATAACATAATTGTTTTTAGTTTTTCTTGTGTTCACAGAGAGAAGAAGACTCACAATTAACAGAAGTGATCTAAAATGCAATAATCACAACACATTATCAACATTTTCATCGACTATGCCTAGCATGTGAAACAAAATTTTCCAAGCTCTTTTTAATAAACACATTTATACCTGTCACCAACGACGATAATATAGAGCACAAATACAGTCCGCAATTTCATTTTGTAGCACTTAAAACACACCTATCTTTACTTTTCACACGCGTAGATGGTAGTTAAGAAGATAAGAAGTTCGAAAAAACATATCAAGATAACTCAGTCAAATAGATTTGTAATCCTAAAAACAATATCTTATCAGTGCCCTTATCTTATCATTTCATTAATTTCCGGGATAAAATCTGAAATGTACTTCTCAAATGAACTCAGAAAATGATATACTACGAAGCAGACACGTGAGACATATTACAAATTAATTTTCATTCCCCTCATAATAATAAAATTATAAGCACATTCTTAATAATTTTAAACTGAATTTATTGCGCAAACTCCCACTCACATTGTAAAAACTTACTCATATCAAATATTCAAGAAAACACAGAAAAGACTTTCTCCATTATAGCCTCTGCTTTGCTAGCGTGAAAGTATGGATTCTTGTAGAACTATTATTTGTTAATCACCATTGATGTACGGAAAAACTCTGCCTGGAGTACTGTGGGGTGGATCGAGTAGCTTCACAGTACTGTTGCCGGTAAAAGAGGAGGGTTGGGTGTTGGCATCGCCTGTAAAAAATATAAAATGCAAAACGCCCCCACAATAAGCCTCGGAAAAGTGAGCAAACAAGACGGCTGAAGCTATGAAAATGGAAAATGAGTATCGGATCATGGAATGTTAAAACTCTGCTCCAGGCAGGGAAAAATTCAAGAATTATGCGACCAAATTGATACGACACAAATGGAGATAGTGCAAGAGACCAGATGGAACAAAAGTGGATGTATAAAAAGGAAAAGTTTGTATTTTACTCTAGCAACCCAGACGAAAGAACAGGTCAAGCCGGTACAGGATTCCTCTTGAAAAAAATCTATTCTAAAACATATCATTGGTTTCACTCCAATAAATGACAGAGTTTGCAAGTTGAGTAAAAGGTAAGAAAGTGCTGATAGATGTAAGGTCCAAAAAGTAGATTCAGATCACTTCCTAATTAAAGTGATATTATAACAAAATCTGCCAAAAGTATATAAAACAAAAGAGGAGAAAATCTTAACATGGAATGTATCAAACATGCATGATCCGAAAGCACTGAAAGAATACAGAGAAAAATTAGTGAACGTCTTGTAATATCACCAAGAGAGTGAGGAAATCTATGGTGCTTGGGAAGATTTAAGGAATAAAATAACAGAAACTGCCACAGCAACAATTGGTAAATGTATAAACAGAAAAAAGAATGAATTGTGTGATGAAGATTGCATAAATGTTATCAAAGAAAAGAATGATGCTAGGAAAAAATGCTATCTGTTAATACTAACCGTTAAACATATCAGAGTTTAAGGGGAAAAAAGCAAATAAAGTATGTAGGTTAAAGAAACAGAAATGGATACAGTGCAAAACGAAAGCAGTAGAAGACGATTACAGAAGGAATGAAACTAGGAAATTCTTTAAAGAAGGTGGAAAATTAGGAAATAAACAATTTACTGATCCAGCACTGTGTAAAGATGCAGATGGTGAACTGCTAATACAAAAACACAAGTGCTTGAAAGATGGAAATGCTTCTTTCAAACACTTTTAAATTCAACATCTAGAACAACTTCAAGTATTGGCAGAAACAGTGAAATAACCCAAGAAGAAGACGAAGCATTGGTTCCCCTTCATTCAAAAATTTGCCATATTATTAATAATCTTAAAAACCATAAAGCCTCCGGATCCAACAACATTCCTGCAGAGTTAATTAAATATGGAGGAAGAAATTTAAGGAGAGAAATACATAAACTTATACTTAAAATTTGGAATAGTCAACAACTACCATGCCAATGGAAAGAAGGAATAATATATCCAATTTTTAAGAAGGGAGATAGATATGAATGCAGCAACTATAGACCAATCACTTTACTAACTGTAACCAATAAAATATTTGCTATATCATTGAACAAAATATTAACTGATATAGTTGAAAAGCTCTTTTCAGACTATCAAATGAGATTCCGCCAAAATCGATCTACAATAGATAGTATATTCATAATGAGACAAATTTATGAAAAAAATCATGAACATGGCATAGATCTGTATAATATGTTCATAGATTATACTCAGGTTTTTGATTCAGTATACAAGGATAAAATAATGGAATCCCTGGCTATTTATCAAGTAGTACAAAAATTAAGAGATTTGATAACACTCACAGTAAACAACACTAAAGCGAGAGTAAAAATCAATAATCTACTTAGTGAAGAATTTGAAGTGACCTCTGGAGTAAAGCAAGATGATCCTCTTTCGGTAACTCTGTTCTAATAATGCACAACTGATGTAATTATGCAAAAGATTGGTATCAAAGGAAACATCTCTTCACGTCTGAAACAATGTATCGGATGTGCTGATAACGACATGAACATATAAAACATTGGCCTAAACATTCTGTGCACTTAGGGATATATCTTTAGATTATGGATTAATAATTAACAGCAACAAAACTAAATATCTAAGATGTAAAGCAGGCAAATTAAAATTATTAAATATTCATGTAGATGGCGAAGAGTTTCAAGAAGTGAGATCATTTAAATACCTTGGCTCGATCGTAAATGGAAGCAACAAGATAGAGGAAGAGATTAATGAAAGAATCGCAGTCGGCAACAGAGCATACTACACAAACTGAGCCTTATATAAGAGCAAATTACTCTCGAAATCTGCTAAACTTTATCTTTATGAAACCACAATACGGCCCATAGTAACATATGCTGCAGAAACCTGGACACTTAAACAAGCAGATATTCAAAAACTAATGGTTTTCGAAAGAAAGATCCTAAGAAGAATATATGGACCCATAAAGATCGCAGATGGTATTTGGAAACAAAGAACAAACCTGAAGTTAGATACATTAATTAAATCCAGGAACATCATAAAACAGATAAAAGCATCCAGACTGAGCTGGCTGGGCCATGTATGCAGAATGAAAGAGGATAGAACAGTGAAGAAGGTATATGAATGGAAATCCCTAACATCAAAGAAGAGAGGAAGGCCCAAAACCAGATTGAAAGATGATGTCCTGGAAGATTAAAAAAATTGTATGTTAAGAATTGGACAGTGAAAGTGCAAGATAGGAAAAGGTGGCAGGCTATTGCGGAGGAAGCCAAAACGATGAGTTAAACCGTTGAAGCGCTTTTAAAAAGATGATGTACGGAAAACATTAAATTGAATTTCGATAAAATATCTGAGTAATGCTCTTGGATCCAACCTGAGAAATTTCGAGCCGAATGAGGTGAGCCGAATTTCGAACGACTTTTCATAGTCTCCCTGCACGCCACAACTTTTTCTAAGAAATCTCCAAAAGTAAATAAAAAATCGATAATAAAAAAATCGTTTCGTTATCTCGTTGGACCCCTTCTGTAGAACGTGTGACAAAATATCGAAGTTTTTGGCCTTTGTGTGTTCGGCGCATAGAGCGAAGATGGAGATACACAAATTCTGTTAGATACAGAAGAGTATGTTGCAGATCTGGTAAAGCACAAATGCAATTTTTAAAAGAAAATTTATTTATTGCTTCAAAGTAAAAATAACAATAACCCCTAAACTATACCGTAATTACACCTAAACTTTGAGGGGAGGGGCAATCAATGTTATTTTACATATCCTGTTAAAACTTAAATAGAATAATGAAACATTTAGCTGTAGGAAAAACTGCGTCAGAATAAGATCTATTTACTTATCTATGTATTTACAATGGCCTGAGAAAAATAGAAGATCGAACACTTAGAACTTTCTTTCTAGAATCTGAACTCTCTGATATTTCGTCACTTAGTGAAAGGGATTATAACAATTGACTATTTTTTCATTAACTTATTTTTCGTCGCGTCCCCGTCCCACGACTTATCTGCAATGTTTATTATTTGTGTTTTCTTTGTTCTAAGAACCACGGCAGTTTTAGCTCGTAAGTCCATTTTTGATTTTCTGTATCACATTCACATAGTCTTTAAAATTGCCATATTGTCGTTTTAATCATCCCTGGGTCAATCTTATAGACGAGGTCTTCTGTCTTTTTTCACCTGATATATTTTGATCTCTCAGGTCCTTACATTTCACAATCCCATAATTTGTGTGTTCGTGTTTCTTGTTCTTTTCCTTGTCTCCTCGTTGCATCCATTTAGGGTCTGTATCCCTCCTAACAGCCTATACACGGGACAGTTCTACGCGATGTGTTTGGATCTGGGGTGCTTCGGATACCACCATTAAAACATCTGAGGTATGCAGATTCAATGTTTTTGGTACTAATTAACTTGGTAGCCATTCGGTTTTATTTGCTTTTAGTATTCTAGATGTAGTTCGCTGTGCTGTTTTAAGCTGTTCCTCTACTTAATTACCGCACCCGCTTGCTTCCCAATTGGGAGAGCAATAACTCGCTTACTTGAGTAGTATTCTCTAGAACCATTGAGCAAGAAACAATAGAGTGTTTTTGCAGAACGTGCACGCTTTCTAGCAAACAGAGCCGTTGTAACGTACTACGCTAAGAGCTCTGCGCATACACAGAAGTAACTTGCACGTAGATAGCGTATATGATAGTTTGCAGGTACGCTATGCACAAACTCCCTACATTTCAGTCACATATCGTTTACCGTTAACTGATATCACGTTCACAGCATCGTTCCCGGAGAAGAAAAAGACCGATGACGCCAGCAATCCACGCCCTCTCCGTCTCCGGTTCACCTTTTCTCTAAAGTCACAATGAGAATACTACAGCTTCACAAATCAGCAAGTTTGTACGTAGTCGAAACCATTCAAATATGCTTCACCATTGAATATCTTCTTCCGAAAACCAAAGACTTTATGTTCTGAGTTAACGAGATCAAATGTGGTGTAATACCCTTCGCGAAAGTTCGCTGCACTGAGCAGTATGAAAAGTTGCAAAAGACTCAATATAAAGTTTGGTGTTATCTTCCACACTCAATGACAGCAACGATATAATCGCGCAATGGAGTGTTACGGCATAAATCGAGTCTGTCTTGGGTATTCATTGATAACTGTTTTGATAACTCTTGGACCAGATGATATACTGGTGAAAGGTACAGCAATTTTCTTCAACCGATGGTTTTGGATAATGTAACCTTTAATGGAAAATTGGTTCCAAAATAACAAAATCATTGGAACTGATCTGTAACTTCAGAATGAACCACAATGGCTTTGATGAATCAAGAACTCGCTTTTACGCCGACTGCAATACCGCCAAATGTTTTGTATGCCGAAAAATTAAAAATAGTGAAGATTATTTCCATTACAGACCTACCACAGTCGCAACATTCCATACAAATTCCCTATTCAAATCTTGCAGCCAGCGACGGTGCCTCTATCCGTCGACGAGTATAACAAACTCACGACCTATTTGATCATTCCATTGACTCTCATATGTATACGTATCAATCTCTTGATCCCAGCACTCTTTTGTCTGCATTGTTGCAACTGTATGATATTCGACTGCTCTTGCCGTTAGGTATTGTTATGTTAGGTTATCATAAAAAGAATTTTTAAAATGCAATAGATAAACAATGCAGCGCTAGTTGCTGCCCAGCGTCAATATGCGAATCCAGAGCACTCTAGCAATACGGCATAGAAACGATTCGGCAGTTTTAGATTATTGGCGACTTTTTTTCGTACAAACACTTATTACTTTGTTATCTAGCCTGCTCCTGGCGTTAGCTGCGGTTGTGAATGAGCTCTCTCTATTTTTCAATATAATCTTTCTAATTATTTTATTTTTTCGAGTTTTTTTTGTGATCAGTAGTTGTATTTAGATCCCAACTTTCATTGTAGTGTAAAATTCTTTGTTCTGTGTGAGTGTTAAGTGAAAGAAAACTAAAAACATTTCCTAAGGTTTTCAAACTCAACGGACCAAATACAATTTCATATTGTATTCATTCAGTGCTTCATTCAAAGGTGTGATAAAGTTTACGTAAATACAAACGGAATCATAAATTCAACTTCTAGGTGCATTAAAATTCATTATTTTGCTGTATTTAAATTTTCTGGTTCGTATACTATTACATCATTATTAACTTACAAATAACATACTCTATTGTTGCACTGCTCAAGTTTCGTCGTCTCAAATAGAATTATTCCAATATTTTACCATTTGTTTTCGTGATCTTTTTGTAGTTATTCATTACAATTTAACATAATATTGCCTTAGTTATTGTGGAATTAATTTATCTGCAGTTGTCATCCTAAATTATTTCTGTGATTTTAGTTGTCGGTTTGTTTATTTACTTATTTAAACCCTGCCCCATTGTTGCACCCAAGTTATCGTCGTCATAATTCATAGAATTATTACATTATTTTACAATTCGTTGTTGTTGATTCTTTCGTATTTATTTACATTTTAACACAATATACGGTAGTTATTGTCGAATTAATTATTCTCCAGTGGTCGCCCTAAATAATTATTTCAATCATTTTTGTCGTCGGTTTGTTTGTATATTTAATCTCATTTGTAACTTCCGTAGTAACAAATAAATTATTATACTAACATCCTTCATTCAGTGTTAGTTGTCATTTTAAGTGTATTCTCATTTGCTTTTGTCGTTAAGTTGCTAACTATCTCACAACAATGGACACTATCGCATTCCTCAACTCATTCAAAACCGATCTTCAGAAGGCGTACAATGACATCGTACTGTATATTGACACACGAATCTGTGAGCTGGAAGAGGTCAATAAGAAAACGATCGGCGGTTGAACTACACTTACAAATTCTCGACGTCCTTCCAACTGCTATCACCCGGTTAGACCAACGACACATGAACTACCCCAACTCTTCACTCAGAATAGGTTTAGTGTGTTAGATGACATGTCCCTGTTTCCTCCCTTACCTACTCGTTTCATTCCCTCCCGTCCAGTACCCAGACCTGTTCACACACCACGCACTGGTAAGCACAGCCGCCCAAAACCACGTAAAGTAGTGCTATCCAGAGATGAAACCACGCAAAAATCAAACGTGCTCATACTAGCTGATTCGCACGGTCGTCAGAATGTCCTCCGTATTGCGTGGATTGCTTCCTAGCCAGTTCTCAGTCTCCGGTTTCTTTAAGCCAAACGCTCGTTTGGCTGAAGTTATTCGAGAACTGGACACTTACACTAAAAAACTCACAGAGCGGGACACAGTAATCATAGGTGGGCAGAACGATATAAACTTGGGTGGTCATTTCAACGCGTCTGAACATCTACAGAAACTAAAAATGGCCTCCTTGCACACGAACATAGTGTTCTCTAGCCTGTCTCCACGCTTCAACGTTCCACAAATACACCACGAAATTAACCTGGCAAACATCTACCTACAACATCACCTGGCAGACACAAAAATCACATTTTTTGATTTGCAACCACACCTGACTGCCAAGGACTTTACCCAGCACAGTTTACACCTGAGACCGTCTGGGAAACAGCACTTCGGTTCTCTTCTAGCTTCACATCTGACCTCACATCATCCACCTGCTCCATTACCTCCTCCTGCACGTACCTCATCTCCTCCTCCACCTCCCTCTNATCTCCTCTTCCTATCTCGACACCCATTTCTTCTCTTTTCCCCGTTCTTTCACCTACTGCTTCCTCATCTCGCACGTCCTCATCCATTCCTCCTGCCGCCCCCATACACCGTTACAACTTGCGCTCAGGAGTACGATGTGGTACTTGAAGGTGACAATCGCGTTCAGGTGCAGTGTGCGGGCTTGATCCGGAACTAGACACAGTACCAATTTCAAATTCCTCTTCACGATCTAACGTCGATTCCATTTCTCGTGAGTCACAAACTTTTTGCGAAAATAAAATAATTATATTTCATCCTAATATCCAATCCCTTTCAAACAAATTGACAGACATTGAAATTCTGGTACATGAAAGTCAATTCGATTTGCTATGCCTCACAGAACATTGGCTTTTAACTAACATCAACGATACTGCTATTTCTAATTATTATTTAGCAAGTTCTTACTGTCGGTAAAATTTCAAAGGCAAAAATCCCCACAGAGGTACGTGTATCTTCGTTGGTAATGATATTTTATCTTCTCCACTGACAGGCTACGAGAACTTCTCCGTATATAGTGTGTTCGAATTTTCTGCAGTCAATCTGATCGACACCGGTATTGTTGTTTTGTGTATTTATAGACCTCCTCAATCATATCTTGACATTTTTTTCGGAACTTCGAAATTATTTTAAAACATATCACACTTAAATCTACTAAATCTATCGTTATATGTAGCGATTTCAATATCGATTTCCAGAGAACATCCGACTCCTCACATTCACCAGTTAATCGATTCAAGAATCTTATCGACTCCTTCAACCTTATTACTACGATAAACGACCCCACTCGCCTCTCCGGCTCATCTCAAACATTGCTAGATCAAATTATAGTCAACAATGGAATCTCGTATCTCTCTGAAGTGTTTATCGCCGGATACAGTGATCACCTTGCTCAAGTATTGACTATTAATAATACACTAAAACCGCTTAAAATCCTTTACAAATTTACAAGAGAGTTTAATGACATAAATAAATCCATATTCGTAAATTATTTGCGTGAAGAAACATGGAAAGATGTTTACAATTGCCAAAACACCGACGACAAATTCAATGTATTTATCTCAACATTCCTAAAACATTACAACTCTAGTTTTCCCATAAAACGCAAGTTAATTAACACAAAAAAATACAATAGATGGATCACCCTAGGGATAAGAATTTCTTCAAAAAACAAACGCCGTTTATATTATCTTTCAAAACGCTATAACCAACCACCCGAATTCCATAATTATTTTCGTAAATATAAGACTATTCTCCGAAAAGTAGTCTATGCAGCTAAAGTTATGGAAAACGACAGGCATATACTAAAATCGAACAACCGGATGAAAGCCATGTGGAATATTGTTAACAATTACACGTCAACTTCTGAAAATCGCGAAGAAAATGTTTCTTTACTAAACGATGGCAAGATCGTGTCAAATCCTCAGGACATCGCAAGTTTGTTTAATTCTCACTTCTCAGAAGTTGGTAAAATAACGAACTCAATATATCCAAATCAATGTCCTCCAATTATATCCACGCACGTACCCAATTCTATGTTCACTTCCGAAACTAACGCAAGTGAAGTCATTAGAAACATCAGCTCATTAAAACTTTTTTTTCATAGATGATATACTCGAGTTTATTGTTAAATTTTCGTCCCATGCTATATTAAATCCATTCATAAATATTTTTAATAGTTCTTTATCGGAAGGGGTGTTCCCTAAAATATTTAAGAGAGCTAAAGTAAAAAACCTTTACACAAGAAAGGGAACAAAACTTAATATTGGAAATTACCGACCAATATCTCTACTACCCACTTTCTCAAAAATCCTAGAAATATTGTTCTATAAGCGTCTTCTAGATTTTTTATCAAAATATAACATTCTCTCTGACGATCAACACGGTTTTAGGAAATCCTTTTCCACTACAAGCGCCATATTTTCCTTCTTAAACGATGTTACCACATCTCTAGACAGTGGAGAAAATCCTCAGAGTGCTTTACTTGACTTATCCAAAGCATTCGATGTCATCGATCACGAAATTCTCCTTTCCAAATTGCATTCTTTAGGCATTCGTGGACTTCCACATCAATGGCTAACTTCTTATTTAAAAGATAGATATCAACAAGTAGAAATATCCTATACTAAAAATAAAATACTTGAGCGTTGTCTTTCAGAAACAAAGCCACTTACTTGCGGAGTACCCCAAGGATCAATTCTCGGCCCTATACTCTTTTTATTGTATGTGAACGACATGTCATCATCCACATCAGATTGCAAAATGGTTCTTTTTGCTGATGACACTAATTTACTATGTAAACACGCCAATGCTCAAAAAGTTTTGTCTAACCTTTCGACTTGGTTCCATGCAAATCGTCTCATTGTAAACACTGACAAAACAGTGTCTATGTCATTTCACAATAGTATCACAAAATCTTTACCCCAGGTTTCTCTTTCTTTAAACGGAACACAATTAAAAACTCTTACGAATACAAAATTCTTAAGTCTTAAGAACATATTTGCGTTAAATTACAAACATATTGACATTATATATGTATTATAACTCGCAGCTACCTTTTTATCTTATCTAGGAACTTTTGCTTAAATTTTTGAATCCGCCTCTGCCTTAGGGCCCTTGATCGGAATTGATGGGATGGTCCCTTGCTTGCTTCCGGAGAGTAAATTAGTTTATTGTCCTCCACGTGGTCATACGCAGTCTGTACTGTTTTTTGACAATAAATAAATTATATACTTATTATTTTCACTAGCGTATGCATCCTAATTCATAAATTGTCTCGCATATAACGCTACTTTTTTATTCTGTCGATGGAGAAAATTTGCTAGGATGTAACAACTTACAAACAAACTCCATTAATTATATTATTCACGTCTATTTCTTAAATCTATTATAATTAAATGAACCATACGATCTTAGAAAGTCTCCACCTAAAATTTATTGTGAACTTTTTATTTATTGAGAACATCGTTCTAACCCGGTTTTGAACCTTCTTCAGGTGTTACAAATATAACAAAGCAACAATAAATATTTACGTTTATCAAGTGATGTTGGTTAGTTGCCATTATTGTATTGGTAACATGAAAAGAAGCAATACCTGGCTCAAACGTTGTGCTGATAAAAAGTTTAAATATTGTGCGGAGTCCTACTTAGGTCGTAGGATATATTTTAACTCTATCGCTACTTTAAATGGTGCTAGTACAGATACTGCAATTAGAGAGTTTCACCTTCTATTATCACTTTTACGGATATAATTGAAGGTGTTCATAGATAAATGATTTTTTCATAAGAAAACTATTTACTTAAACAAGAAAGTTAAATTAAAAATTTTTCATTCTTGTACAATTTGTGAATTATTCGCACAGATTTAGCCAATTTTATATTTGTTCGAAATGGGCATCTTTGAACGTTTTTCTATTCAGCATAGGAATGAAGACCTGAATTAACCAAAATCCTGGAAAAAGAAATGTTCCACAGGCGCATGTAAAGAAAAGTATATTTCATTGACTAGGCCTACGTGTTCTTAAGTATTTTGACGTGCTGAATCCGAGTTCAGAATTCAGATATCCAACATTTTTTAATCGGGAAAAACCGCCCTAAAACAGAGGATAAAACCCACACAAATTTGTCAGTTTCTTAGACTAGACCTATGTATTCTCATGTATATTTTGATGCTCTGAATCTAATCCGGGGTCACGATTACTCCGTTCCCTTCCATTTCTTTTATATCGCAAAATTTTCATTTTAGTTTGCCTGCGTTATTTGAGAGAGAAAATGCGAATTACACGTAACACAGAAGGTAATCTCTTGCTGCAATGGAATATCGAAATATTCACGAACATGACATAAATTAAATCTAGCATATCTTATCTTTTGTTATCATATCAGTAATAAAGGTGATGCATAGTTTGGAAGAAACACATTAGGTAATCCCTAAGCGTTATCTTATCAGGACCCTTATCTTATCATTTCATTTATCTGCGGGATAAAATCTGAGGTCCTCTTCATATGTGAGCTTTGTAATTGAGTTATTACGAAACATATGAGAAAAATGATGCGACTTTATTTCTATTCTAATCGTGTTATAATTGAAATTTGAATCAAATGCTAAATATTTTGTATTTTGTTCATCACGTAATCACAATTTGTGAAAACCCATTTATAAAATATAATTTATAACCAGTGAAAAGAAGAAAACAGAAATTACTCTCTTCTATGCTGTTGCTTTACAAATTTTAATGCTAAAATTATAAGTTTAAAACGGTAAAATGATTGGTTGAGTATTTTAACCTCAAATTTAAAGAAATGCGAAAATCAATGTTAGTGGCTTAAACAGATTCATGTAAATGTTGTTAACTCTAAGAATAAAAATGTGTGGAAATAGAAGAAGCGAAAAAAAGAAGGAATGGTGTTATTTTATTTTCACTCTATAATATATCTATTTTTCAATTAATTTTAAGTTCTGTAATATGAGTTACATTGTCCCAAATAAAATTTTGTTTCACATTACAAGGCATGGAAAATGAAAAGGAACGAAATACTGCCACTAGTAATCTCGACATGGGACTCGAACGCGCCCTGCCGATATTGATGGGAACTCCTAAAGGGAAAGGTACACGGGGCAAATAAACACCGCTTCGTGACGCCGTACAGTGGAGTATATTGGCCAAAACAATTTTATCCCGTGAATTTGTTGGATTATGACGAATTATTATTTATGTATATAAATAAATGACATGTTCAGTTAAATGTATTTTTGATTCAAGAGGTTATGTATCAAATCTATATAAACAATTAAAAAGATCTATATAAATTTTCTTAACATGAATAATGGACATAACATTTGTTTATATACTTAAAAATGATTTTTCGCCATAATTCATCAAATTCACTCGATAAAATACTTTTGAACAGGTTTCGCCTCGATATTCTCCACTGTGCGGAGACACGAAGAGGTTTTAAAAAGCGGTTTTCACTAGCCCCGTGTACGTACCCCTTAAAAGATTAGGAACACGGGGATAGTCGCAACCGCTTTCCATCACCGTTTCGTGACGACACTAGTTGACTAGACGGTTTGTAGCTGTTTACACGCGGCATTTCCAAGAACATTGACCGGAGACATCTAGACTATGAGCAAGAATGGTGAGGTTTAACAACACAAAGAACGACGCAACAAATGTAGCGCATCAATTACACAGTCCTCCAACCATGTAAATATTGATTTAAAAATTAAAATTGAATATGACCAAGACGTCATGAATGCCTATCGTGAAAATAAAATTCAGTTATTTCATAAAGTATTGTGCATGTATTTCAGAAGCATTGTGTTTTATTTCCAAATAATATTTTTATTTTTTAGGTAATCTACCTGACGTATTCGTAATTTATAGAGCCAACAAAATAATTTTCTTTAATTTACACACGTGCTGCATGCAACGATACTTTATACTTACGCCCTAACAATATTTGTTCGAAACTGAAACAGACGTTATTTTTCTCCCATCTGGAATTCAAAGTCCCTTTTTACCCAATAATATTGTTTATAATTCGTGTGATTATTTTTATTTTTATTTAGAATACAAAATTTGTCACTTGTATCAGAAGAAACTTAATAGCAGAGCTACTTTCGGATGCGAATGGCCGTTCAGCGCTTTTCTTTCTAACCTTCGAACTTTCTAACCTTGATATTTTATTTCAACGGTGATCCGAGAGTTCATCAACTTTCCGGTTCCCTACGAATCGATTGGGTAGGCACTCTTAACGCATTTTCATACTTTCTTATACTGGGATTGAATGTCAGAAGAACTGTTTGTTTCAGATGAAAAAAAATTGTTTCAGGTGTTATGCAATATCTTTATGAAAGCGTTCTTATTGGATCAACGTTCTTTGTAGTTTTACGTCATCCAACCTGTTATCGATTTTCTTGTACATTACTTGATATGGTGCCTACACAATTTTCACAAAGTTCTTAAGATCCTGATGATGACCCCAAAGAAGGGTCGAAACTTTGTTATAATATTTAAAGTATAAATATGTAATTTTAAAGAGCGGTTTTAAAGCGTCGTGATTTAAATTTGTCTGGGAAAAAAGTAGTGTCGTTTCATATTTATTTCAGAAATATGTTCTCGTTTTTCAATACTTGCTGAACAAATATTGCAAAATTCGCCGGCAGCCTTGTTTTTTCATGTAATTTCGAAACATTTCTTTAATAGTTTATTACAACAATATTTTATAATATATTTAAATCAATATTTACACACTGTTTTTGTCGCGTCGCCCTTGACAAAGATATGTCAAAATCCTGGGGAAATCTCAAAGCCGTTAGCGTTTTCAAGACAGTTTCGCGAAGTAACTCGCCTCTCCCTTCACTCCGTTTCCGACTTGTCGGTGTTTACACAAGACTAGTACGCTAGGGTCGTCGCGAAGCTGCGTTGAAAATAGCCCAATTTTACATGCCTCTAAGTGCTATGACACACTTGCGTTTGCGGAGCGGAGTGCGCGTCAGCGGGCTGTAGAAGAGAAACGTGAGTAGGAGTGGAAGGAGCACAACGAAATATCATGCTTCGCGCATGTCTTGTACAGAGCATCCTTGCAACTACCTGCTTCCTACACAATGATTTTATTGTAAAACGCAGCTATATGTAATGAATTTATTTAAAGTAATTGTTATTGTGTACAGTGCAGTAAACACAACGATGACTATTTTCGTATTTTTAAATAATAGAAGTAGACCTACTATACACAGATGCCAATACATAGTAATCGTGAAATATTTTTACATAAGAAATAAATAACAACTTACGACTTTTTTTACGGGCGATTACGATACATTTTGTGATAATTAAAATATGTTGCTACGTTCATGTTTGTTACAATTTGTTGTCACAAAAGGACGATGCAAACCACTAGTCGTAACGTTGAGTATTCTAATAAGAATATATACCGTAATCGTCCTTAAAAAGGCAGTAAGTTGTAATTTATTTCTTTATCATATGGACGTTAATATCATAATGGACATTAATAGTAGAATTTAATTCTAATATAATTACCTTCTAAAATGTACTCTTGCCATGTAATTTATCAATAATTATTTATACATAAGTACCTTCCAAAATACTTGACATGACTGACTCAATATTTGTTGTCCTAAAATAGTTAATTTTAAGTATTTTTTTAAATTTGTGCTTTAAATATGACTAACTATAGGATAATCTCTCATTTATGCTCAAAATTAGTTAATATCATATAATTTTGAAAGTAAAAATGGAATTGTACAGACCAAATTACACAATATTTTGAAACTTTCATACTCTGACGAGTTCTATTAGGTTATTAAGAAGTCGTGTTTAATTCGTAACAAATACACAGACAAACAGAAATATAACACGATGCAAATTCACAATATGACACAAAGATTCATCATAACTTCACAAAAATAGTACGATATAGAGCTCAAATTGAGCAACAATTATTACAAATAACTGAAATGAAAAGCTTTCAAATATAGATGTGAAAATGAGCATTTCCCTCTTTTTAACTAAAACAACATCAAAGCTTTTGACAATAATTGTAATTATTACATAACGAAAATATCAGAAGATAAAAATACAAACAGAAGGATACACGAAGAAATCAAAAATAGAAAAACACGAATATAAGAAAGCTTCAGAAAAATTATAAGAAATGCAAACTGCATTTTATTCTTGTTTCCAGCATTGTTCTTAATAAGCATAATATTTCAGTTAGTTAAAATGGTACCGAAAATATTGTAGGCTTATTATCTTGCTGTAGATAAGACAGACGTTCTTGTTAAAATGGTCGCCAATTAAATAAAGCAAATCAACAAGAATATTTTCTCTTTTCCAATTTATTTCTAAGGAAATGTTTTTGTGTTGCTAATAGTGTGAATTTCTCAATCAAGTTGGCGGACATCCGCTTAGTAAGATTTAGTTACTGGCGGACATCCGGTTAGTAATGTTGTGCATGATTTTGCGAAAAATGTTAATTACCTATCATAATGAATAACTGATATTCTGATATTATGAATGTACTCGTATTTTCAGGCAGTCAAACCAAATTTTTGAAGTAAACATTTGCTATTCGAAATGCATTAATCGTAAAATGTGTATTCTTGCATAAATCTGAAATCGTGTAGAATCAGCGAATTTATTTAAGAAAAAATGGGAGTATTTATACAAAAATACAGATATTCTGATTGAATGTAAGAAAAGTAAAGCTTCATTTCAGTTTTTCACACCAAATATTCTTACGATTTAATTTGAAAAAAATATATATCAAATTATTACATTATTTTGATTATATAATTATAAGTAAATAAAGTTAACATTCAATTAACCATTCATCATTATTTTATGTACATGTGGATTAGCCGTCCAGAAGGAAAAACTTGAAAAACGTTCTCCACTAAATAGAACGTGAAAAGATTTCATAAGAAGTGAGAAAGCAATAAAACAAATACTCAGTGATATTATAACTCAGTGTTATTATAACTCAGTGTTATTATAACTCAGTGTTGTAATACTTGATATGAAAATTGATAAAATTAATAAAATTAATTTCAGATATTCAAGGAAAGCACCGTGAAAGAAACCACCCGCCGTCTTCCTCGCTTCTCTCAATACACCCATCTATTTACACTTGTGACCTCAGCAGGCGTCAAGGTCGCGCAGGAAGCAGCGGAGAACTCCACTCCGCGCCGCTAGGTGTGCCTTAGGCACATTTAACACGTGTTGTCTCCCCGGTAGCACGCAGAAATTAGCCGATATCTCCGCTTCGCGCCTCCTCCGCTACCGCAAAAGAGTCTTTGCCTATAAGAGAACACGGGTCGGCGGAAAGAGAGATCCTCTCCGCAATCGCAAGTGTGTGATAGCGCTAAGCGCAGAAATGAACCACGCGGGTGTGGTTTGGTAGTTCAGCAGAATAACTCAAGAAGGATATGAACTGATCACTTTATCTTTATTATAAACTATTAAGGTCTACATCCACCTGCAATATTCAACAAAGTTGAACCTAACAGTATGGAACATTTTCGTTTTCTCAACAGGGAATTTCTCTTCATTGAATTTTTACCTCTGTACCACGTATCATTGTTCTGTATTACTGCACCTTCAATACTGTTCTATTTTACTTGTTAATAAACAGTTACTCGTCGTTAACAAGCATTGTATTGCAGGAGGAAAAGTACGATCAACTGCTTCCTCCGTTAAGCTCACCTTTCTGCACAGCAACATCGTGATGTTGAAGATGAAATTATTTCTCATTTAACAAGGTCTATGCAATCTCTCTTTTTCTAGATTGAGCAAAATATAATGCAGATCACCCAATAGAATGAACTACATGGAGATCGGTAAAATATCCTCTAGTTCCGTTAGTCGTGATAGATACTTCTTTACTGTTAATTGGAAATTGAATTCAACAAAAGACGAAACATCGATAATAAACTTTCAAAAATTAAATACACAATCAGTACAAAATTATTTCAGGAATTTTAATCCTAAAACAAAATTAAGAGCTAATTAGAGACAAGGAGGATTAATTCAATAAAAAATATAAACAGAAGTATTACTCAAGCGAAACTAGTAATGCGAAATACATTTTTAATATTGAATTATTTTAGGGGTGAACTCTGTTGCCTCTAGAAAAAAATATTATAGTAAAAATTTGTTGATTTTACCTTTCGATGAGGGTCTCTTAAGGATTGCAGCCGCTTGCATGTGTGATCTCTCCTGTCAAGAACTTCTCCTTTCCGGATTCTGCAGAGAATATATTTTAAAAAACCATCATTGTAATTTCTGTGTTATATATAATTATAATGGTTAGGATTTTTCGATGAGCACCTTGTTTTTTTTAAGGTTGGGGTAAATTTTTCCTTTTTCCATTACCTTTATCCCTATTTCTCCCAACCGTGCTAACAATATTTTTTCCCATTTTCTGCAGTTTTTCAATCTTCTAGAGCGCATTATATCATCATAAGATACATATGATTTTGGAGGTCATTCAACGATTATGGGACCCTGCGCATCTTCCTTAGAAAAAAGATACCGATTAGAATAAAACGCAACGTTATGTTTCGTACGGTTGGCCCTCCGACTATATGTGAACAGTGCAAATTTAAATATGTTAAGACGGATTTTTCGATATTTTTCTCTTAACGGGTCAAAGGCAAATGTTCTCGGTGTTAGTTGTTAGCGCTAGCAACATAGTATACTACTTTCGCTATATTTCACGAACAAAATGATGTTTTTCTGTTTCTGTATGCAAGAAATGTTAAATAAAATATCTAAAATTCATTTTCTGCAAAGTCTATATTTCAATGTCAATTGCTCGAAAAGAAATGAAAATATTTCATTCTTTGCCCGAAGTTCTACAACTCACAAAATCACAGAAAAGTATTAAAAGTGGGTTCTTGAAATGTTCATGGGGTGTTGCTCATGTCTTGAAAACAAAACTCACTAAGAAACTTTTTTTCTTCTCGAAAGTCTGTATTTTTAAGGTATGAACTAGAGTGAAATGAGATTTTTCTAAACATAACGGATGTTTTACTCAGTTTTTGACCTGAATGAAGCAATAAGAGAGGTCGTTGAATTAGCGGGTTAGATTATACGTCTGAGTTACAGTAATAAAACGTATTGCCGCTGAAGAGTGATTATATTAAATTACCATTTTTCATCAAAATATTATAATGAACAATGAAATGTCTTATTTTAACTTTATCTTCGGATGATTTCACAACTTCGGAGTCCCTACTCGGGGAGTGAAGTTTGCATCGTCTGCGGCCAAGTGAAAATTGCGACGCACTGGGGCTCGAACCCGGCATACCTGTCCTGCCCCTGGTTGTGCTGCCACTGCACCACCCGCCTCGACTCCCAAAGCTCGTACACAACATCCACCTGGCCATAAGATGTTTTATTTTAATATGTTTTTCTCATAAATTGTGGTCTTTATTATTTGATTTCTGTAGTTATTACGGCATGGGACGGAGTCGATTACTAGAGGGTAATCTTACACGTTTTTCGAGACACGGTTTTCGAGATATAAATATAAGATTTATAAGGATACAAATTAAAAAATACATGAAATCTCGACAAAGATATTTGGAAGCAATTTTTTGAATGCAAGATTACACTTTCCAAATCAGGTCACCATTGATTAATAAAATAAGGATGAGTTTGTATTTTATTACGGAAAACTTTTTTGCAGATAACCAATGTGTAAGGTACAGATTATAAATTAATTAGTAAAGAAATAAAAAACAATTATAAACGAATAATTTGTAATGATTTGCTATATTTTGCAATATAATAATACGTCATAATTTGTGATGGTATGCAAGATGTTTCTCTGATTTGATTAAGAACTCTTTCTCAAATGAACCGAATTATTGCGAGTAACACTATTCGATATATCTACTCAACGCTAAACTACTGTATGGTAAATAAAAACAAAAAAAACCTCTATTATTAACACCTTGAAGTAAGTAAGTTGATTCCTCGCTACTAACAGAGAATTGTCAAATAAATATATCTGTATAAATAAAGTGAGAATCGCCAATTGACCGAGATTTGAAGTACAGTAGAGCAAAGTCACTCGGTAGTAATGAATGAAGAGGGAAAAAAATGAAACCAATGCGCGCTTGAGTATCAAGTTTGAACAGGAAGGACTTAAATTTGATTTGAATATGAAAAACACTACATTAACTGTGCAGAATAATCAGGATAAAGTCAAAGAAATCGAGGAAAATATTAATTGCTTTGAGGACAATAAATATTCCAAGTGGATTCAGATTCAAGAGGATAAACAGAGAACCACTAGCTTATATGCCCTTACAGGGTGTTTTAAACTATAAAAAATTACAAATTTTCATTATTCGCCTATGGAACTGATAGTATGTTGAAGGATTGCCTACTTTTGCTTATGTCAGGCGTGTGAGGCACTTTGCTTCCCAAAGCCTTTACGATCTACTTTACTCCCCTGCAAGACAGTAGATGACGGAGAAATAGGGATAAAAAACCAAGACAGGAAGTTGCGGTACACTTTTCATCGGACCCCTACCGCCGGGATATGTCGGGTTATATGCCACTTCCAATAACAAAGTGGTATAGTTTCTAGCTTCATCGCTCTACAGACACACTCACTGACTGCTGTAACTTAAAGATGCCCTTCATTAGACGCATAGCATGGGGATCTCCTGCAGTATTGAGTCTTAGACATTCATCGATTCGAAAGCATACGATATCAGAGCATTTAACGACATTTCACGAGGGCTCTAATGACCTCGATGTTGACGAGCCCTAAAGCCCCACAAAAAAAGAAGAAAGAAGACATTTCACGGGAAAGGATAGGCACCTCCTATGGCCTTGAGCAAACAGATAGTGGATTCAGACCATACGATATAAGATAAATTTCTGACCACCATAGGAAGAATGCTTAAAAAGTTAACAGACTTAAGCTAATGGAAGATAACTGTAACGGAAGTAAATAAAAGCGTTAATGGTTTTAGAAATTAACTTAAAAGTCAAAACGTTAACAAAATGCCAACTCAGTTAATTAACGACTAACGCTTTTCTTCAAGCTAAGGACGTGGATATTCAGTGCGTTCAGAAAATGAGAGAGATGAAAGTCACAATCTGTGTGCAAGAGAAAATGACACGTGATATTACACCACGAAAGATCCCAATATTTAAAATAAGGATGATAACGAAGGATGATTGAGCGTTCCATTATTATTCAGAACTTCGTTAAACACGCAATTCTGATCGATCAGTGCAGGTAATAAATATTGCTTGGACGATAGAATCAAACACTCGAGAGAAATGACCGCGGGAATAAAGGAAAATCCTGCGGTGAATTGAAATGTCACGAAAATAAATTCCAGGTTTCATAAAAATTTCAGCATTTCACGGAGAACAAGGAATGGTAATGGTGAATTCGTGAGTTTTGCTGTTCACAAAAATCAATCTTTGAAGCACAAATAAAGTGGGAAAAGATACCGGAAAGCAGGAGCGTAACGGAAAGTAATCGCTTGCCTTTGAAACGGAAGTACATGCACGAAATAGAACACAAGGGGATTGCATGGACGCGCACTAAGGATTGCATGGACGCGTATTGTTTCGTGTGAGTTTATTTACACAATCTGGGCCAAGGCGACCTATTATACTGATAATATATTTGCAATTAATGATATGTTCGAGTAATCAAACATTTAAAACAAATGACCCCGGGCTTGACCTGTGACCTATAATCAGCTACACCATTCAACCGGGCGAACACATGGTTCGGGAGACGCGGAGTTCTAGCAGGAACATCCGGTCGAACCGACCACCCGAACGGACGTTCTTTCCGGACAGGACTGTGAGAAGACTTATGAAATACTTACTGGTGTTTGTCCGGACGCCCAGTGTTTACCCGGACCATGTGGAACCTTCCTTAATTAGGTTGGGATGTGTCACGTACGGAAATAAGCGCGTAAGGTCCGAGTTAAAAAAGTACACAATTCTGACCGTAATCACAAAATTTTGTAGGCACAAATCTTGAAAGTTTGGAACAAAAGTAGTTTTTTATATAGCTCCTCCCTTGAAGCAACACCTGACAAGTCGCCAATGTGTTTGTAGAAATGAACTAACCGAACTCTAGTACCTTAGACCTTCACTATAAACGACATATTTTATGGAGTGAGTTGCCCGAAGATAGATTAATGGGAATGAAACTTGAATAATTTTTTTTTACGGAAGACACTTTTCCTTTTTCCGTATTCGTTGGTTTTACAGGAAAAGGAAAGATGGAAGATGCTGCATAAAACTGTTGTACTATTGTTGGATCTAATTTTGAGAAATATTGTGTATGTTGAAATATGATGTCCATTTGACGGAAATCAACTACCACATGGAGGATTAGATGTATTAACTTCGTGCAGATGTAACTGGAGTTGGGGTGTGAATCGAACCCGATATCTCTTGCAAGATTCCTCGAGCAATAACCACTAACACCCCCATCATCTTCTACAAACTTTGTAATTATATCCAACGAGGACCTTTAATTGTGAGAAATCTGTTTTTAAAGTATTCACGCCATTGGTTCATTCATTCCTTTAAGTGGAAGTGTTCGATTGTAGAAGTTGTACTGAATTATTGATTAATGTCCCGACGTTGTGTGCAAGTGGTATAAAGTTCGTATACCGGTTCATCGTCACATTCATCCCAACGAAGATAAAAATAAACGAGAAGTCCTAGAACTCCATGTAATAAATTGGAGAGGTGACAGAGCACATTAATAGGAACAAAAAATAATTAAGGTACAGATGTTCAGAAATGTGTGTCAAAGAAGATATAACGACAGAAAGAGTAAGAACACAGGACAAAATTAGTAGCGGCGATTGGGAATCAAAAGTGGGGAGGGGAGCAAAAAAATATTGACAATTTTAATTAACATGACATTTTCTGCATATTTCTTCTAAGTATATATTTCTTTTTAAATAATAAAATAGATCAAATGACAGACAATTGGTGACTAACACATCAGGAATTGTGTCATTTTTTTATAATTCCCAGTTCTAGTCGGTTAAAATAAAATTTAAAATAGTGGGGGGCAGCTGTCTCCCCCCACGTTTCCCCCTAATCGCCGTCACTGGACAAAATGGTGTGTAAAGATTCTTATTAGGAAAATTGAGAAAAAGTGTTCAATGTTCAACAGATTTTCAACAGACAATTTACAACCGATTTTCTAATTTTAGCCTGTTATTTTAGAGGTACAGGACTCGTCCCCACGTCTGGAGGATTCGTGAGACACCAGGTATAACATACTCGCCAATACATGCAACAATGCATGCATCGCTGTTAAAGGGAAGAACTTTGAATATCAGTTTTAATTTGTTGAACACCTATATAACATTCTTAGTTACCATCATTTTTGTCTTGGGTTCTTACTGTCTTTGTGTCATTATATCTCCTTTACGAAACGTTTCCGGACATATGTACCTTAATGATTTTTGTTTCTATTACTGTGCTGTATCATCCCTCCATCATTTTACATGGAGTTCCGGACATTCTGTAGTGATGCAGTAATGGACTAAGCATTTTTATTTTGGGAGGAGCTGTTTACTCGGGGTTTGGAGGTCTGAACGGGTCAGTTGGGTGCAAAATATTGGAATTAACATCACTGTAAACGTATAATTACACAACACAATGCGAATAATAGATGTGTGGACCAAATGGACGTAATAGAGTTCGTCTAAGTACCAAAAGTTTTTATATTTTTTACTCAATTTTGAAGGAGGAAGTCTTTTGTGAGTTGTCATCCCCTTCAAAAAAAGTCACTCTAGTAAAGCGTCGACTTCATATGACAATAGTAAGTAGAATTTAGAAAGATTCGATCCAACTTTTATTGTCCGCGCAGCCAAAGAAAAGTAATGAGATGTAACCCATGAAACGAAAGCGCGGTGTTGTCATATGTCTGCTGCGGGGGGCGGGTATCCTAGCGTAGCTCCACCTATTCCAGACGGCATGCTATGGCACCCACTAAAATGTTGAAAATCTGACTTCAGGTGCTGTTCTTTTTTGCCAAAGGTTAGGGATCAAGCCATGACATTGTTTTATCAATTTCTGTCGGTTGTTCGAATCGGCTGACGTAGGCNCGTATCGCCGACCGTCACAGCTGGCATTTCAATTATTGCAGGTTCAGCGATGGATCTACTTCATTAATGGAAAATATATTAATAAATATTTCATCAAATAATAATTTTCATATAAATTTAATTTTTTTTGTAATTTTATAAACGTTTCAGGGTTTGTCTCATTTGAATCGGACAACTATTACAGAAATTATAGGTTATACTACAACTATTTGACATCATGTATATGTTCGTTGAATATTAAGTCTATTCTCAAAAACGCTCACCCATCTCTTATATCGTTTAAACACTAGGGAAAACGTTTTAGTTTACGATATAGAGGCTACGTACTTATTTAATTACCATTGGGTGGTGCCACTATTTCATATTACATAATATTGTTCATTACAGTACACTATGTTAGTATATTCACTTTGCAACAATATCAAATAAAACCGAGAAGAAAAAAGTAGAAAAAGTGTTTCTTTACAAATAAACGTCCTATTCATAATATATTAACATTTCTAAAATTTGTTTTCCATGTAACGTACTCTAGTTCGTTGTAGACTACCATTGAATATACTGAATTATTGTGATTGTTAACGACATAATATTGTGTATATTTACAACATAAAATAATTTTAAAAAACGCACACAATCTTTTCAAGGTTAAAATACTACGAAATAAACTGTAATATTCATTTCAATTACACACGACTACATTTGATGCAGCTTAATAATAATAAAAAATAACATACAATGAAAGTTAGCTCTACTAACAAAATACGAACCAGCGAATTTATGTAATAATAGGAAAAGAAATAAGTTGATTATAAAAATCTTTAAAGTTGAAACACGTTCCTCGATTCGTTCAATTCAAAAATAAAATTCAGTATAGAATTCAAAATTTAACTACTGCCTCATTAATAAATTAACCAAAGAAATGACCAAAGAATACCGTTGTAGTCTAGTCTTTCCTTTCCAATCCTCGATGGTAAGTGAACACGTGTAGAGTATTTTATTTCAGCCTTTACCCCAGTTTACCCTCTTTTCCCGGTTGTGTGCGAAGCGGATGGTGTAGGCGGCAGCGTGCAAATGTAAGATTGTGATGATACAAGTAAAACACCCACGTGTCTACAGCGACAAAAAGAGTCAGCAATCTCGCAATGCTGGTATTGGCTCTTAAACTTCCGCGTGGTCCTTAGGCTCCTCCCTGATTATTTTTCTTTGTCTGCGGAGAGTATAGCTCAAAATTTATTCGCAGAGATAGACGGGTTATGTTCAAATCCAATAAAGATTAAAAATATTATACACATTACGAGAAGATAAAAGTACAAACTAATTATTTTGACTCGTAATCATCAACACGTATAAATTACTAAGCAATCTTTCTTTAATAAATGAAAAACTCTTGTACCCCTACAGTCAATCGTAGAGATAATACTTGTTTGAATAAGTTGAGATTAATTTTTTTGCGCCTGTGTCAGTTCATTGATACATAAATTAATTTTACAAAATAATTTTTGTAAGACAGAAATAACTGGCGTCAACAGTGATGCAAGAACATAATAACGTCAGACAGGCTCATATTTAAAAATCCTCAATATTAACCCGATTAAGTGAGCCATTACTTTGCATGACAGATCTCTGCATCAACACTAAAGACTAATTGTTTGAAAGGAAAGAGTTATCTTAGATTTCGTAAAAGAATGATCTACGATCCAAGATCTCGAATTCATTTTCAATAAAATCAAAGCTGGTTATAGCGGAAATTTTAATTTTGCAGTGAATAAACTTCACCGAATGTCGTCATATAAGGGAGCCCTTTTTTGCGGAGGCCTTATGTTTGTTTTCGGAAAACTAGCAATTGTTATAGTTTGGTAAATATTCGTTTGTATGATCTATGACATATTTGATGTGGTTTTGGTCTTGTGGATCCGATTCGTGACTCGCATCTCAAGAACGGGTCCTCTCATAGTGGGGGTATTGCGATTAAATCACAACATTGCATGGTTGTGGAATGGGGTATTAAAACGTGTACAAGGAAATACAGCGATCAAGAATAGCATTAAGAAAATTTCTTTAGTGAGAATCGCGCAGAAGCCGGTGTGCAAGTTCTCGACAATGTCTCCAAGTAATCTGGGCGACACGCACGAATGATAAGTGTTTGAACTTACGAAGAACTCGTTCACCCTCCACAGCGCATGACTTCTTCGTGCGCGCTGACGTCGCGATGTCGTCTTCGGAGGATCGTCCTGAGATACGACACGCTGATGACGCAGCACGCGGCAGGAAGACGAGACAATCAATCCTTTCTCATGGGGTCATACAAGGAAGAGATACGTGTGGTATGACAGATATGCCAGTATGGCTATTCTGCCCACGATATGTATCCTTTGTTTTCGTGTAAAAAACAGAAGAAGGATGCATGCCGCTCGTACCCAGACATATCGGATAGATCCATTCCACAAAACAAAACGGCGATTCCACTTCCTATATAAAATATAGTTTCTCTGTAAAAGGAATTTGATAACAATTGGGGTCAAAAGTGACAAGATAGCACTAGATAATCGTGATGGTAATCTAAATAAGGTAAAGTTAACGTTATGTAACCAGAGAACAGATTCGAGTCTTTGTTATTCATGACGGAGATAAATAAGAATAAGATAGCACGGCGCCTCGAGGCAGACGTTGATCTTGTAACTACGCAATTACCCAGAAATTATGATACCAGACTAAAAATACTATCTAAAGTGCTACTCTTTGGAAAAATACTTATTATGCAATATTAACATTATGAGATTCACAAATAGTTTAATATGATCTTTTATCATTCATCATTTGTGTAGTAGAATGAATAGAGGAAGAATTAGGCTCGAGAAGACATAAAATGACAAATTATTTTTCAATTTTTTTTTCCTTGGATTTTAGTGGCTAAGTCATATAAAGAAAAAAGAAAAAATAGAAAAAGCGAATTTTCGAAGGCCTGTTAAGTGAAAGTACGATATTACATGGGTATTGAAAATTTTAGCAAGGTTTTCCAATTGGAGCATTCCAAAATGATATTTGATTATGTAATAGTTATTTCATTAGTTATATAAAAATGTGAACTTTCACACGGACTTGACAATTTATTAATTTTATAATGACTCACGCAAAGTGAAAGAAAAATAACTCCATATCATCAAATCCATTTTTTTGATTCTCACAAATTTCAATGATATTTTGTTTTTTATTCCACCCATTACATTACGAACGCATGGATAGCATATCCTAAAATACATTTTTGTTTATTTTACGGAAAATTTTAGTGGAATTTTCAAGTTTTACTCTGTATTTTTTAAAGTAAATTCTGTAGATATTCAGAAATGAATTATATAGACCAGGGGTCGGCAACATTTTCACACTCGCGGTTCACAGAAGTCGAAACTTCAATACCTCGCGGGCTGCATAGATATCCAACATAATATTTTAAAATTGTTGAATAACAAGTAAATTATATTTTAATGTCATAATATCGTTAAAGAGTTGAAAATCTTCAGGTATAAAAACGAAATAAAGACACACGTAAATAAAAAAGCTCAGGTTTTAATCAAGAAATTAAAACGAATGTCATGCCACCCACGGATGCCGACACGAATATAGACGTTTTAATTTTATGTATAGTATTAACTTTTTTGGATATTTTTAATTTTTTTTTCATAGACAACAACAAAACATATCTTGTTAAATTATTTCTAAGATGCGAAATAAATTTATAATGAGTTCATAATTAGCATTAAAATTTTGAAATTAAAATATAGTGCGCGGAGTATAAGCTTACCCTTCTTTTTCTCATCCTATAATAATAATATATAATATTATTATAAATATTATTATTATATTACTATAAAAATATCAAAAAAAGTTAATACGATACATAAAATTAAAACGTCTACATTCGTGTCGGCATCCGTGAGCCGCATGACATGGTTTCGCGGATTCCTGCGGCCCGCTGAAACATATCGGTTTTGGTTATAATACAGTGAAAACAACTTACATTGGGAGAGTTTTAATGAGTTTTTGAAAATTATTTCCATATTAATTGCAATTCTCAGAGACTATTCACTTGATTTTGAAAGATTACCACTCGTTTCAAGTTTTTTCTTAAAACAATTTTAAAATATTATGTTGGATATGTATGCAACCCGTGAGGTATTAAAGTTTTGACTAATAATAATATTATTATTACTTAAATTAACCTCAGTTAATTAACGCTGAGCAACCGGCTATTATGTGGTTCATTGGCGGAGTTACTTTCTGCACTTATCCGATGGAATTTCCTCGCCTATAATGTATTTCCTCTAATTTAATGTCGGAATCACATGATCCTGTAGTGCTAGCATCATCCCCTGTCTCAGCAAAGACACTGCCATTTGCGAGCCAAGCATTTGAAGCTTCACTATCTACTTCTGGCTTACTTGGTAGAAATATTTTCCATGGATAAATTTACTACTCCAACTCTCTAATAATTGGAACTCATTTCGCTCTACAACTCTCGGGAACTCATTTCGTGATGAGAGGTTACGTGGCGTATAATTTCGATCTGCTTTCACCACTATTCTGTGCAGATAACTTCCATTCACCTTGGTAAAGAAATATTCGCGAAGTTATACTACAGTGTTCATGCACAGTTGTTGTTCAACAAGAATTCCTCTTCAACTCTTTTTGCTTGGTAGGTTAAATATCTATTTAACAGATTTTGGTTGCCATGCATTTTGTTTTGTGGCGCAACTCAGGTTGATCGAACTATATCTTACAGATCAGTATTGCTCCACTTGATTACTCCGAATGAATAGGTTATCGTTGACATTGCATAGGAATTTACTATTCTGCATAAATTGACGCCATTTAAACCTGTCATCAGCAATTTATTTACTCCTGTCTTAAAGAAGTTCATAAGGCTGTTTTTTATTTTTGTGTGTTCTAATTCTCTAGCTTGGGTAAATATGAGGTACTTATATTCTACACTTATCTCCATTGACTGGATTACTCCAGCATTTTGTGTAATGCAACCTTCACCTGGTGTAACTAAACATTTTCTAAAAGTGACCATTCTATATTTTTCCAGCTTAAATTTCATTTTTATATCTCTTGAGAAGTTTTATACAACCTTCAAAAGATATCTTATTCCATTTTCCGTTGAACTATACAGTTTAATGTCATCCATGTAGACAAGGTGACTCAGAACGAAATTAAGATCCCTTGCAGTGATCAGGAATCCATGTCCAGAAGTTCGGAGTAATAATGGATTCATGGACATGCAGGACTAGAAGGCCTCAGACTATCAGTGATAATAAATAAATAAATAAACAAACTTTACTGTCAAAAAAGCAGTTGCAAACCGCGTATGACCACGTGGGGGGCAATGAACTAAGTTACTCTCCGAAAACAAGCAACGAAATATCCCATCAATTCCGATCAAGGGCCCAAGGGCAGTGGCGGATTTATTATTTTAAAAAAAATCGTTTAATAAATACTGTTATCCATTAATTATTCAAAATGAATTGTAGATGTTAGTGCAGTAAAAATTCGAGATTAATAAAACAAAAGTATTAATGACATTTCCGCCCAAGGAAAATCCGCCACTACCAGGAGGGGATGATGTACACAACCGTGCCAAGGTTGCGTACAGTTAGAAATAAACTATTAAAAAACAAAAAGGAGCGAAATCAACATGCATGAAAAAGGAATTTAAACAGTATCTAGAAAACTAGAACAATGACGTGAAAAAGTATAAGAAATATTAACATCACTTACACCATCCGAAGTCATGTGCAAAACAATATTTATTAGGAAATTGAAACTCTCAGTAACTTCATTTATTAAAATCTGTAAATTCTTTCACATTATAAAAACAATAGCACATTAAAAAGTTTTTAACCGCGGATTTAAAGAGATTCAATTTATTTATATCTTTTAGATTACTGGGAAGGGAATTGTACAAAATTAACAAACAATTACACAAACAAAATCTCCTTTGAAGATTCCACGGTTAAGTTCTATCCTATATCCAGTTAGTTTGGTTTCTAAATTTGTTCAGACGTAGAAAGAGGACATCAAATTTTCATTTAGTTCTTCTCTCCACTTCATACGCCATGTCGGTAGCGCAGCGAAAGTGGTGCCCCGGCACTGTTCACCTTGCAAAGCACTGTTTACTAGGAGAAGGGTGATCACCCTCTGGATGGGTCTTATGGAGGTGTTACCTGTGACTCGTCGATGTCTTGTGGACCTTGATGAAGGTGCGCCACTTGCTCTGCTATCCTCCAAAGGGGACTGCGATGGTCAATTGTCGGGTACAGTCCCACTATCAGGCAATGAATGCTCTGAGGCTCGTCTTCTTGCAGCATATATCACATCGTTCTCATTGGAGCATATATTACAGTACAGAGGCTGCAAACCCAGACAACTGGTGGATCGCGGTTGGTTCATGTCCTCTAGGGAACATCTGTATTTGTTTCACAACAGATACTCTTTCTATAAGAAAATAACAACACTAATTCCTGTGACATCCGGTGTTACAGCAAACCAGATTAAACCAGAACCACTTGCGATTTCGGGTACCTCGAGGACGCCACACACCGTACAGCCACATAGGCTAACCCAGAAGGCTTATTATTACTATTATTATTGTTTTGCTTTTCGGGCTCGCCAACAATAGGGGTCATTAGAGCCCAAAATTTATTCTCATTATAACCTTTTTTTATCCTTCTCGCATATGATTGCACTGTGTATTTCGTATCACACAAAATGCAATGATTTTGTCACAAAATGAATAGATTTCACGGTGTAGAACTCATTATTTCACAAAGTGGGGAACTGTTGAAAGGGATTGTAGGAGGATACTCCAAGCTGTGATGGAAGACCCGAACCAAGTACATTGGACAAGTGCACACCATCCTGAACACTTCAAAAACATCTTAAACAATTACCTTCAACGGGGGTTTGGGGGGAAATGGTTTTGGAAATGGTCTTCGGATGTGGGTGATTTGCCAAAGAAGACATTGGGTAAGAACACGTGAGACTAGCTCTTTCTGACAGCTGTGCGATTTATGGTTGATTATAACTCAATTTACGTCCCTCCACACTCTAAATGTATTCCAGGGCATGGCACAGATAAAAGAGATGGCTCCAGATAAAAGAGGATTAAGAAAATACGTGAAATTTTTCCACTCAATGTGCAAGACTTGTTGTACTGACTTAATATATGACGGACTGACCGACTGATCTATTCACAAACGCAGAGTCGAAACTAACGAAGTTAGGAACGTGAAATTTGAACGGGTTACTTCTATCGACACACTATGAAAAAATGTTTTGAAATTCAATTTTAAAAGAATGAATCTTTAAATTTTACTATTTTTTATTATATTTTATTTAACTTGCTTCATTCGTATGTATGTGTGTAATTATGTTGTCTTTTTTATGAGGCTTCAGAGCTCGCCAACGTTTAGGTCATTGGAGCTCTAATTCGCACAAAAAATAATCGGAAAACATTAACACCATAAACTTTTTCATGTTCTAGTGCATATACTGGAGTAAAAACGTTGGTTCTAAAAATGAATAATACTTAAAAAACAGAAATGTTTCAAAAATGCGAAATTTTCTGTTTTTCCCGATACGTTAACTTTACTAATTTTTATAAACTAAACTAAAAGAGTCAAAAATAATTCTTATTCAGCGAATAATTACTATTATGTTTGTAACAACATTTAAAAGTTTCGGGCTTCTACATGAAAAATATAACGAGTTATTTACATTTTTCAAAAACATTGTCAAAAGCGACCAGGCACATTTTTAATAAGTAAAATTTATACTGTCGCCTTCAGTAAAATGTCGTGATCAATTGATAAATTAATTTAAACGTTTAAAACTTAGTATGTAACCACAAATAAGTGATAAACAGAACAATTTTCATTTGGTGACCTACGTTGCCGCAGCGACGATGTACAGTGTGGTTTAGTACAGAGTAAAGGAAGCAGAGACTTCTACAATCACTCAGTAGAAAGGTTACAAATATAAGCAAGCTGTAGGCAACAGCTCAATAAGCCATAAAACTATCCACAACTACTGCCGGGAGGCGAGGGGAGTGAAGAAAGAGAGAACGGATAGTATACAAAGGAACACTTGATAACTCTTTACACAATTGCACAAGATATGAGAAAAAGAGATTTTGTTAATCCCTATGGAAGGACCCCCCAGAAAATCTGATTAGCGCGTCGTTGCTGCCAAAAGTATCAAACAACAAAACTATGTAATATTGATGAAAATTTATCTATGACAAAGTGTTCTTCAAATCCTTCGCGTCATCGGTATGTAACCACCTCAGCTGTGGACTCTAGTCAGTGTGGTAGTGTGCGAGCGACAACAGCAGGACCAGACAATACTTGACCGCTGCACCGCTGGTCGCCAAAAGAACACACACAAAATCTCTCTTGTATCCCTATTTGCTTCACAAGCATCCCCAATTTTTCTTCGCTAAGATGAACCCCTGCAGGTCGTCAAGAATATAACAAGTAATCACTAACCTCCAACAAACGTATATATTGTAGTTTCAATTAGTCAAGATTTAAAAAGGATTATTTCAATAAACATTTTAAAAATTAATATTACAAAAGCCACGGGTACTGTACTTCATACATACGTTTATTAAAAATTATACCTTCAATTGCAGCAGATGGGGTCTCCAACTATCATCACTTGGATTCACAAGAGAAATGTTGACATCTTTTGAGACTCTCAGAAGATATTACGACTGTAATACGTATCATATGCTGTGATATGTTTAATCAACACTTCACTCAACCGATGAAGTCTCTGAATTTGGATAAATCTCCCTACAATATATACCAGCGCTGTCCATCTACCGGCCCGCGGGACATATGCGGCCCGTGGAACGTCATTTTACTTCAAAGTTATCGTACATTTTACTTCAAAGTTTTTATCAAACGTTGGGGACTTCGTGTAATAAATCTGAATGAATATTTGAAGAGGCATGTCAGATGAAAAAAAATAGAACATTGTGTTCGGAATTAACCCGTCTTCCATTACAATATAAAAACATTTTATTACAACACTAAATTATTTAAAAAAATTAATAATTAAAATAATTAAAAATTATTTTAAAAAATAAGGAAATACACTATTGAAGTTTCCGAGCTTGAAATAAAATACATTTGTTGATGAGAATCAAAATATCGTGCTTCAAATAAATAATATGACCCATTAATTTCATTTATTGAGCAAAATTTTGCAAAATCTTCTGTGCCGGCCCTATAAATCTGAAGGGTATAAAAAATGGCCCGCGGGTTAAGATAAGTTGTACAGTGCTTATATAAACAAAACCTAAAGAAAAAAAGATATCCCAACCACTTATGAAGATTTTGGTAAAGTATGTACGAACACTACGTTGAAAAATATCAATGTATGATCTTGTAGAGAAATGCTATCTATTCTTCGTTGTAAATTCGTTAAATGGTCGTGACCGCTACGATTGAAAGAAAACGTGGTGTAGTGGGCGGCATAGTGGGGAAAGGGGGTGAGGAGGAGGAGGTGACGCTAGTCGTCCTCCCTTCAGTGCCGTCTGGCCACGTCATGCATCCACGGCCCTCTCGAGAATCGATACGCGACAGGTACGCTAATAAAACGACTGACCTTATTCTAATGTGAACATAACGAAATCTAAATGGCATGTCAGCGCAAACGAACAACCTTACAGATGTTTCGTCATGCATTTTCAGTCCTTATCAGAAGAGATGAATGAATAACGCACACATCTCTCCCAACAGAAAACGCGTTGCAAATATTTTTTTGCCATCTGATCATTTAGAATGAATAATAGATCAGCATTTGCCAATTTTTTGTTTCAAATAGCCATCTGTTCTATTATAATATTCTGGAAAACTTTTTTTTTAATTTTGCAAAATCATTTATTAAACATAGCGTGTACAAGGCTTTGCGATCGTCTTTCCACATAAATATATGTTATTGCTGAAGAAATTGGGTAAAAGAAACGAATTAATCCATACTAGTTCACTTGCTCACCAGATGTTTAATATTTACTCGTTACAGCAACTTTAGTTACTCGTCTCTAACACTTTTGATAAACTAATGCATGTGAGAGACACACGAAGCTCGACCTCCATGTCCCGTGAATCGTGGTATTTATATGTGTAATCAAAATATTTTAAAATGCATTATTTTGTCATATTGTGTTTCACATCCTTCGTCATCTCAACGATATGTGTAAGCACGAGTCATGCTATGGATGAACGAGACTATTCTCCTCGCTGCAAAAGAAATCTAATGAGGAAGGAGCCTAAAGCCCACGTGAAAGTTGAGAAGCCAATGCCAGCATTGCGAGATTGCCGAATCTTTCTTACGTGGGCGTTCTACTTGTGTTAGCAAAAATCAGGCGAGTCGTCGATACTGAAGAGATAAGTCACCGTATTCGCGCTGTTATTTTTCGCTTTGAGATCTTTAGATTTCCAATCTAAAGTATTCATGTTTCAATACAAACACAGCAAGTTGAAATTTACTCATTTTTAGTCAAGTTACACTCGAACGAAGAATGTAAGTTGGGGTAGAGTTTCACAAATAGAAAACGTAATATAAGACAATTTCAAGAAGGAATTCGTGCAATAAGATCTGCAAAATTGTTTTGCTCTGAAAGGAAGCGTACTATCAGATTACACAGGAATAACTATTTATAATTACACACGGAAAATTAAGAACTAAAATATTCTTAAAATTTGTTTTCTTTAGTGATGAGTATGATTTGCATAGTTCGGGATATTCTTTTTTTTTCCCCGACCCTTTTGCTACTATTTTAACAGACTTTAACATCTTTGTCCGTTTTTACGTAACATGGTTTTAATCAAAATAGAAATTCGACAGACACTTTTCCAAGTCTCATTTTAGCAAGTTGGACAATTCTTTTATAAAATCGTAAAAACTAAAAAACAAAACTTTGGAAATGGTCATATTTGTTTAGGAGTCAAGCAATAAATCATAATATTGTCATTTGTAACAAATATTTCTATTTCTATTGACGTGTACAAACATTAAAATATGGCATGATAAATTAAAAGGCGTTTCTCTGTTGCTCATTGTTTTATTGGTATAAAGCTTTTTCGGCTGCATAGCAACCATCGTCAGTAACATACACTGAAAAATATAAATGTACATAAAATGACAATAATAAAAAAAAAATAGAAACATAATATGAAAGTATATAATAATTGGGTGAAACAGTATCGAAAGAAGTGTATTTTTGGTTGTTGTTGTTGAAATAAAGAAAGGAAAGAACAATGAAAAATGAATAAAAGAAAACAAATACAGAGTGAGCAAACCGACAAAATTACGTACCTGAGTATTGAGGAATATTTTTGGCGAATGCGCAGAGTACGCGGAACGGAGGTCATTATATGGAAAGTGATTGGTTGTTGCGGGGAGGGCGGGGGGAAAGGGGCTGTCGGAGTTTTCCAGGAACTGGCGGCAGATTCTTTCCGTCTTCTGCCGCCAATTCCTGGAAAACTCCGATAGCCCCTTTCCCCCCGCAACACCCCATCACATTCCATATAATGACCTCCGTTCCGCGTACTCTGCGCATTCGCCAAAAATATTCCTCAATATTCAGGTACGTAATTTTGTCGGTTTGCTCACTCTGTATTTGTTTTCTTTTATTCATTTTTCATTGTTCTTTCCTTTCTTTATTTCAACAACAACCAAAAATACACTTCTTTCGATACTGTTTCACCCAATTATTGTATACTTTCATATCATGTTTCTATTTTTATTATTGTCATTTTATGTACATTTATATTTTTCAGTGTATGTTACTGACGATGGCTGCTATGCAGCCGAAAAAGCTTTATACCAATAAAACAATGAGCAACATAGAAACGCCTTTCAATTTATCATGCTTTGATAATGTTGCTAAAGCTCCACAATTACCAAGTATTAAAATATGGTTAATATTGAAAGATTATTTTAACCATAGAAATGAATGAATCTAAGTACATAAACTTAAATACATTCCTCTCCGAAAGTAACTTAAACACAAGAAAAACTACTTCAGATTCGATGGATTAAAACCATTTCTGTTAAGATTTTAAATCACAGCACAGCATCACAGCACGCGATCTAGTTACTTAACCTAAAACTCAAGTGTTTGTAAGGTATTAAAGCTGTCAGAGCGACTTGGCTAAAGTACCCCCCGAAATGTTAAAATGATAGTTTGAAACATTCCCTATCCAGTGGCGATGAATTTTCAAACCATTACGGCGCAAAATGTTTAATTATTGAACTTCAAATTACTATAAGCATGCTTTGCAGAAACGTATGTGGGATTATTTTTTTGATACCCTGACACAACTATCGGCTCCACATAGCGAAAAAACCGTACTAAGATATAGAAAATGAAAATAGGAAATCAATGACGTTACAACGCGGCATTTACAAGAAGAATTCAACAAACACTGCTGAAAATATTGTCCTACCGAAAACGTCAGACGTATCACGTGACTGAAGACAATGTAATCCTCGTCAAGGAACGAGTTAACCACAAAGTAATTGTCCCTGTCCAACACGAAAAATCAGTAGAGGGAATTATTAATTTATTAGAACTTATTAGGTGAATATTTCCGAATTTCGTGAATAGCTGACAACTTCAACTTACTCAACGCGGATATAATACCTTAAACACAGTCCTTGTGATTTTCTAACTCCAGCGTTCTAACTAAACTTCATACGATTTTTTATGAAATTCTACGACAGTTTTGAACAACTCTACGGACTAAAAGAGATATATGAACTTTTAAAAAAATGTATAACTTCCCCTTGCACCAAAGTCATTACAGGGGTAAAGATTTGAACTTGTAATTTACTCCACAAGGACAATCTAGGATGATATCAGTTTCTCCATTCTCGTTGTCCACATCGCGTCATGGTCTCGTGGGTCAAGCCAACCAGTACCCTGTCTTTAGACGTTATATATAAAGGAAAATTTCACTCGAAGTCAGAAGTGAGCAGTTTTACTATAAAACGCGGTTTTCATAATACGCGAGGGATAAACACTTAGGAATAAACACAAGTTAAAATTCTCTCATCGAGTGGTCATTTCAGACGAAACGGTACAAACAAAAATAAATTGGTCACTGACCATTTTTTAAAATTTATATTTTCCCTTTTACTTTCATTATCAAACAGGAGATCGAAACTGTTTTTTTTTTAAAGATTGATATCAAACGCGGCAATTTTTGTCCTCCCGCGCCAACGTATTATCGCGTTTGTTATCATTTACATGACCACTCGTATCTCTTAAACCTTTTATTCTACCATGCTCGAACAAAAACCATAGAAAAGACCATATTTTATTGTATAAATTTTGTATACTATATATTTTGTCAAAGAAGTCTTATTTAGTTTAAGTCAAGCGCAGTAATTGTTAAATGAATTCGAACAAAAGGGCATAATTTAGCTACGAAATGAATTAAATAAGTAGTATTGTGATAAATTTTAATGTATAAATAATTTATGGTTAATTTTCACATATCTGTGATCGGTTACTAACTGCGGTACATTTTAAATAGTCATTCATTTCGGTATTGGATGATTTCATCAGGAATAAATTACATGTCTTAATAAAGACCTTCGAAATATTCTTTTAATGCGAAAATTGTAAGACACTCGTGTCAGCTCAAGCAACTTCATTCTGGGAATAAAATACCATAGAAATCTCAAAATTAAAGCCATTTTACCGTGAAGTATAAGAAATAGTTTTTTCTTTTATCATCTGATGTGCTGGGACTGTGTTACTAAATATACAAAAATGTTTTCAAGTTTTCATAAACATCATACAAAATATTGCAAGATGTCGAATTTAAAAATTTTGTATTCTGCCCCATTGTAGGTATTTAAGCAAGAAGCATGATACAAATTTTTTTTAATTACATTTTTCAAAAATTCATAACAAATGCAGGTTAAAGGTAAGAAAATTTATATTAGATTGAGTAATGCAGCGAATACGAATGTTCACTCACAAAAAATAAAACTATATACCCCTCATTTTGTCGGATAAATTTGTTAAAGTTTATCTTTGATATATTAAAGTTTAGATGAGTTTTTCTAATAGAAGTGATATATATATATATATATATATATATATATATATATATATATATATATATATATATATATATATATATATGATATGTGCAAGTGCAAGTGTTCTTTTTATTTGTAGAATAAATTGTTCATGAGATTGGAGCAGTAATGTAAATGCTAACAAACGGAAAAATAAGCGCGCATGGAAGAACAAAAATTGCCGCAACACGTAAACGATTTTTTAAAATCCCGAATAATAAGGATAGGGAAAATACGATTTTATTTATGGTCGAGCGACTAACTCTGAACCGTTTCATATGTTAAATTAAACTCGAAAGAGTCAGATTTTTGGGTTTATATTTTTAGATTGAGTTCAACGATGCCCGGAGATGTGAGGCTCACGCGTCGATACTGCTCGTTAGTTGCCCTGGGATTTCCTGGAAAAGCCTACGAAAGAAAATTTCAAAGAAATGTGACGTTCCTTGCTACAGACCAACTTTAACTGACCTGGAGTCGAGACTAGCCTCCTCGTTCCTCGTACCCTCAACAATATTCCAGAACGATTTTATTGAACTCTACTTTACCTAAATGACAAAGAGCAAATAAGAATAAAATGCTTATGATAAAGTATGTGCATTTTTGTATCGTAATAACTTCGAAGAGGTAATGCAAAAACATGTGGACGGGATGTGGTGAAGGTGTTGGGTAAAACGTTATGTTACCACCAAATTCTCGATTTACAGTGAAATTTCTGTGCAAGGGACACTCATGGGCTATTGTTCGTTATTGAGAAGAGTCAGATTTTGGAAAATTAACGTGCACGTAGATCGAATGGAGTTAACAAAAATAAACGGCAACTATATAAGAAAACTGAGTTCCCGCGTCTTTGCTCACGTGAATTTTGTAACATGTCTGCAACATTACTTTTTCACATTCTTATTGATATCCAATGAGAATTCTTTTTCATTTGATGTTGTAAGTTTGAATGTATTGGTGAGTCCTGTGTACCTTGTTTTCACTGATGTAATTGAGGAAAAGTTTTTAGAAAACACCAATTTCCCATTTCAACCTATACCACCCCATTTCACTCCCCTCGAGTTGAATTTTCCTAAAATCCTATCTTAGCGGACATTTTCGATAATGTTTCCTGTCACGCTTCGCCAAGTAAATAAACTGTAGGTGAACCGCGAAGATTCGCATACGTGAAGCGAGAATTGCCATAGTATTTATTTATCGTATTGTTAGAGAATCACAAATCAGTTCTGTCCAAATCTGGAGATCGAACATATTGCACGATTTCAATACTTTGTATGCATACGGGTCGACACAAAGGAACGCCATAATTGCAAGTGAACCACCCACAAGCTCTTACTAGATAATACTCATTCTATAACTTAGAGAACACTTTACCGCTGAGTAACATCATCATTGTAGAATTGACGCGTTTTGAGTTGGTAACGATTAAACTGCCACTACAATCTTTGCGAACAACATCTCAAAGTCACACATGAGTAATAACATCTGCCTTTCCACACGTGAGCTCTTCAGCTGACCCTATGACCCAACCGCCCGAGGTGACGTCAAACCCGACAGCTGCCTCGGTTGACTTTTCAATTCTCGCTGCGATTCTCTCTTGGTGACACGCGTCTAGATGATGTAATGCCAGCTCAGTCTCTGGAAGGGGAGACTGGACTATATGAAGACAAACAAGTTTTTGTTTGTTTATTAGTGTTTGTGTGGAAGTATAAACGCGAGGCGATATTTGCGGAAGTACTGACCCAGGTCAGACCGGTAGAAATGTTAAGAAGGGCGTTTGCGAAGTTCGAACTGAATGTAACATGATATTTCTGTTCAAGTTGTGAATGTACGCAGTAAGCGCTCAAATGAGTAGGAGAGCGAATCACCAACTCAGACTGCGCTAAGACCGCCAGATGAAGGAGAATTCTTAGAGGAGAGAAATGCACATATGGCGTATGATCACGCATCACCATGTAAATAAATATCGCTAAAGTAAATATCGCAACAGTCTTTCAGCTCGTACATGCTAAGCAAGTAAAACATATTGTTGGAAGTTTGAAGGTCTCATGCATATTATAAACAAATAGGAGAAGTCATGGCTAAAGAATCCGTTAAATACACGAATCGTACAATATGTGAATTTACATTGAATTCCGCACATAATTATAATTATTTAGAATTATTATTAAGAATTCTCCACGTTTTCTGCCGTTTCCATAGTGACGTCGTGCGGTGTATACTACTGTAAAAGTTGAGGAGCCAATGACAGCATTGCGAGATTATCGACTCTTCCTCTCGCTGTTGACAAGTGGGCGTTTTTATATAACTCGTGTCGGCACAATCTTACATTCGGACGCTGCCGCCCACACCAGCCGGATACAACCGGGGAAAGATACCTGGGGCCAACGCTGAAGTTCATTTTCCATCGAAGATTGAAAGGAAAGGAAGGCTTTACTACTGCCGTATTCTTTGGGCGGTTTCTTAAAAAAATGGTTTATAGTACATGTAAATTTACAACTTACATGTTACATTTACAATTTACATGTACAACTTGTACATGTAAATTTACAAACATATTTGCGTTAAATTACAAACATATTGACATAATATATGTATTATTACTCGCAGCTAACTTTTTATCTTATCTAGGAACTTTTGCTGAAATTTTTGAATCCGCCTCTGCCTTAGGGCCCTTGATCGGAATTGATGGGATGGTCCCTTGCTTGCTTCCGGAGAGTAAATTAGATTTTTTTCTCCTTCACGTGGTCATACGCAGTTTGTACTGTTTTTTGACAATAAATTTATTAGTAACATTATAATTAGATAATGGTGTTGTATTCGGTTTACTTTAATGAAAAACAAGGTTATAGTGAACCGAAAAATATTTATTTGCCAAAACCGGCATTCGACAACTTATGCTGTCATCTTCAGTGGCCAACAATATATTCCTGTATCTTGAGTGTAGGCAACTGAAGATGACAGCATAAGCTGCCGAAAGCCGGTTTTGGTAAATAAATATTTTTCAATTGACTATAATTTTTATTATAGTAAGATGTAGTTTAATTTTGTTTTTTATCTCTATAACAAATTTTCTTTTTGAATTGAACGACTCTGTGAATACATTTTAACTTTGAGAAACACGGTTCACTTAGATCTTTGCCAAGTATTGCTTTACGAGAATTCGCTTGTTCGTACTTTGTTACGAGAGCTAACTTTCATTCCATGTGATTTTGTTATCACTACGTTACATCAAATAAAGCCGTGTCTAATTCAAATGAGTCTTACAGTATATTTCATGTTTTAGCCTTGAAAATGTTATATGCGGTGTTTTCCTTACTATTTTATGTAGTAAACATACGCAATATTTTATCATTAACGACATATAGTAATACACCAAATTTCAATGCTAGACTACCTATAATTAACTGGAAAACGATACATGGAAAATAAATTTTAGAAATATTAACACATCAAAAAATAGGAACTCTATTATAAAAGAATTACTTTTTTACGTATTTTTCAAGATTTTATTTGATATTGCTCGAAATGTTTGAAATAAATACACTAAAATTTGCCTACTGTCAAGAGGTAAGGAAGCGTACTCATGTAATATGTAATAACCGGCACCTCACAATGTTAATTAAATAAGTGTCGCGAGCAAAACGTTTTTCAAAGCGATAGATTTAAACGATAAAAGAGATGGATGAACATTTGTGGTGATGGACTAAATATTCAACAGACGATTTATGTATAGTACGTATTGATGAAGTCAAATAGTTAGGGCAAACCCATAATTTCTGTAATAGTTGTTCAAATGAGACAAACAGAGCCATTTACATGAAAATTCTTGTTTTTTTTGTGGGGTTTTAGGGCTCTTGAAAATTCTTGTGTGTTTAAAATATTGATTAATATATTTTCTATTAATCAAATTGGTCCATCGCTGAACTGGCAGTAATTGATATGCCAGCTGCGAGGGTCCGCGGGCTTGATCTGACCTTTGGCTTATAGGACACACGATATGTCTGGAGTTATCTTTTCTTCGGATTATGAGTGGGTGCCACGGCAGGCCGTCCGAAATGAGTGGAAGTACGATAGACATCCCCCACAGCGGACACATGACAACACCGCGCTTTCGCTCTAATGGTTATATCTCATTAAATATTGAATAAAGTGATTCGGTCTGGCTGCGAGGACTGCAATTATACTGTCCATACAGAAAATGTAATGACCAAAATTTTGAGAAGTTTTGTAGAAAAATTTCAAAGTTTTCTCTAATATAAAGGGTACTTCATATGGAGATCAAAGATAAAAACATTTCCGGGCACGTGTATCAAAAACAAACATATGCTACGCTAAATACGAAAAATGAATGAAATCGACTGATCCGTTAAACTACAATCGGTGCGCACAGCGGTGGACGTCACATATGACCTTTTTCCGCAACAGCGTTACCCAAATCGGATATTTCCATGAAAATCTCTCGATCGAAGTTTTTTCACAATTACAATATTGAAAGAATGAAAAGCATGTTTTCAATTAGATTAAAATACGTACATACGTTTGAAATTATATTTCGGCAGCTAAAACTGAGGAACGCAGCAGAATCGTGAGATATTTTTTGTTTTTAATTACAAAAAATCAGATTTCATATATATTCAGATTCATATGCGCTAAATTCACATTTCCGGGTACCCTACATATCATCGGATTATTTAACTGAATAAGCACCTCAGATACATGTCCCCTACTTCACTTGTAGGATATAAAAAGGAAACAGAACGAGTCAATAATGGATTTGCCGCATACATTAGACACTCGATATTAAGTGTAGGCCAGGAAAATCCTAAAATATGTGTAATTGAAAGTCTTGGTAGACGCGACTGGAAATTTCATAATCAAAATTAATTGTGAACTAGCTGACCCGACAGACGTTGTTCTGTCAAAATTTCAAAGAATCAACTAAATATTTCGTTCCTATACTCAGTTATGATCGAGAGTGCATACAAAAATTATGATTTTTACAATTTGACCGAATTTTCCAACTTTCCTTTGTAATTGTCCCGATTTTTTTCCTGAAAACTTTTCCAATACCATAACGCACAAAATAAAAAAAAAATTACGCATCTTTATCGTTCGAATCGTGAGTTGTGGTCTTACGTTTATACAAAAATCCCATATAAACACTTTCGGTTTTTCCCGAATTTTTAAATTTTTTGAGTAACTAACAGAAGTTTCTTCGAGGATTGGTCACAATAAAAAAAAGAAAGGATTCTTCTATTTACAACACCAACGTTTCGGCAATTTATTTTGCCTTCATGAGGGCTACAATAACTTACACAATTTCCATTATTGATAGTACACTTTGAAACATTTTTAACTTAATACATCGATGATAACTCCCTATCTAACTCTGACAACAGTTACTAACACATACCCATAAAACTTATTATACAAAATCACATACCTGTATGCTATGGAACACCATCATCACTATCCTCTGAACAAACTACATCTACTATCCTGGCCCGGGTTTTTCTCCGTTTTTCCTTCTGGTAGAGGCGGATTTATCATACAGGTTCTGTAAGCTTTGTTTAGGGGCGTGTTTATTGTAACAATAAATCGTGAATTTAGTGTTATTTCAATTCTTATGATTTTTAAACACTATACTCAGTGTAATCTATAGTTCGATAATAACTTGTACATGTAATTTTTTGCTTAAAATTACAAACATATTGACATTCTATTAGTATTTAACTCGCAGCTAACTTTTTATCTTATCTAGGAATTTTTGCTGATTTTTTTTTGAATCCGCTTCTGCCTTAGGGCCCTTGATCGGAATTGATGGGATGGTCCCTTGCTTGCTTCCGAAGAGTAAATTAGTTTATTTTCCCCCACGTGGTCATACGCAGTTTGTACTGTTTTTTGACAATAAATTTATTATTATTATTATTATTATTATTACCAGGATGGTTGTAGATATGTATCAGAGATATGGTTCAGAGGTAATAGCTGGAAGTTAGTGATGATGGTGTTCCATAGCATACAGGTATGTGGTTTTGTATAATAAGTTTTTTTGGGTATGTGTATAGTAACAGAATTATAGTAACAGAATTCTTTCTTTTTTTTATTGTGACCAATCCTCGAAGAAACTTCTGTTAATTAATACACTGGTCAAGATCAACATCAATATTTCTGAGTAACTTTTCCGAATTTTGTTTCCCTAAAAACCTTATTCTGACTATTACGAACATTAAAAACAAAATAGCCAAATCGGTCCAGCCGTTCTCCAGTGATGCGCTTACCAACGAACAGTATTTAATTTTTATTTATATAAATTAACCACTACCGACTTACATTTGGAGTAACCATAGTTTTTGTGTCACCCGTATCTTACTTTAAAGAATTTTCTCAGTAACTCGACGCTTTCTTAAGAGTGCGTTTCCCAAGACCCACTACCTTAACTTCTGATATTTAGATCTTAATTGTAACATTATTTTAAAAAATCGAAGTATTTTCTTTGGCATTGTTCTGTCCATCGGTTACGTCGAACAGTTGCATCGCACAATCATTCAAATGTAGGACATGTAAAAAATTTATTTTTAAAAATGACTCAGAAGAAACGGAAAAAGATTTGTCAACACATTAAAAGTTGAATAATTTCAATTGAGTAAAGCGCAACGACGGAACACGCAAGCTCCTTAACAGCTAAACATAAAAAAAGACGAGATAAAAAATTGAGCACCAACCTTGATCACACTGTCAACTAAAACTCGCGAGGCAAAGCAATGAATCTTCAGTGTCTCAAAACAATGAAACGCTTTTTTCTAGAACTGCCGTCTTTTGACACCATTTCAAGTTAGAAAGATAGGTCTCTGTTGTCACTTCTTGAGTCGCGCGAATGCCACGTGTTTTCCGGTCTTTTGATGGGTGACCACGTGACCTTTTATCTCTTATCCCACGCTCGCGCTTGCTTATTCAGCGGTCTCGATAGATCTATGCACTGCCCCTGGATCTCTGCACGACATGACTTTTTACGATTATTCATCAGTTTAGAAAATGAATGAAATGTCCGGTGAAAATAATACGATAAAGTTTTAAAAATAATGTGATATTGATGTGTTTTGTATTTAAATATATGCTATTTTGAAAGTATTTTTATTATTAAACAACTAAATATTTTCTACTGCCAAGGAAAACCGGCAGGTGGGACAGGAGACGGTGCATTAACCTTCAGTGTCCGAGACGTACTTTACAGGCACTTGGGAAATTTCGTCAGTCGATATTGGCAACACTAATTGATTTGGGGACCCGCTCGTCTCAATACCTTTCATTAAAGTCTTTAGGAAGAGGCCCATGAGTTGAGTTGCTCCTTTCCTTTCTCAGACAGAATCAGCTTTCTTTCAACGGATGGCTATGGTACCTGTGAAGCATGATGTCAGTCTTCACCGTTAGACCCGCCGCACATTTGACCCAGGCAACGCCACTTGGGTTCTAGGGAAAGCATAGATTCTTATGAGGAACGGCCAATGCCACCTTTCCATCGGAGCTGCACCGCGTCAGTGCTGGTTCGTCCGTGATCGAAACACAGATTTTCCTTCCAGAACGGATGTCCCTCACTACCTGGATGACCCGAACCTTCTCACCCGAAAGGCAGCCAGCGCTGACCGGATGTTGGGCTGAAGTTTCTCCTTCCTAATAGAAATAATACTTTTATTTAGTTTTAAACATATCGCATTTGTTCCTGTATTTTCGTAATCTACGTACAATATAAAGAACAATGATACCAAAAACGACATGATAACATTAACAAATCAATGATAAAATTAACTGTAAGATATGTGGCGATTCTGAATCCAATATTTCACGAAACACGAACTGCTTCCAGTTGGGCCGGATGTTGTAGACAGATATTTCCCCCCTAATAAAAAAATATTATTTTAAAGATATATTTCATCTATTCTCGGTTTGCATCTATTCTATTCTGGTTCTATACGTTAAAAGTAAAGATGATACCAAACACGACGTAATTACATTAAAGAATCAAGTACAAATTAACCAAAAAATATGTAGCTGTACTTATTATTTATTCACTTAACATAAACATCATAGTATATAATGACACAATATTTACACAAAACTTAAAAGAGCCCTATTAGAAAACAGTATTTTTTGTTGTAGGCATTTTGTATATTTGGAAGTTTATTAATTTTTCGTTTCCGGAGTTCCGCAAGAACGGAATGTGTAAAGCAAGCAGATACAATGTTGCTTTCTCGGGGAAAACCGTTTTCTCGAGTTTTTAATTTTTATTTGGGCTTTAAATGGTACACCGTATAAGTGAATAACTTTTTCTAGAATCATAGGAACGTAAAATGGAAATTAAACGTCAATTTATGAATTACATTATTCCCGTCTCTTTCTTACATCTTTTGTAGTTAAATTTATCCTACTGCTATATAATATATTTCATAATTAATATAATATATTAATTAAGTCTAATTATTCCTCTTACAGCCTTCGAAGTCAAATAAATCGTCGTGCAAATGATGAAATTATCGCATAAACCGATATTATCGTACATCTACCGAAATAAAAACTGCTGCAACAATTAGAAATTTCCATATTATGCTATAGTATTTTTACAATAATTGGTAGCTTATGTTTCAAACCTCAAGTACAGAGCTAATTTTTCATCACTACCAATGTGTTTCTGAACTTTGCACTCTCTCCCAATTTCATCACTATTAATTAAATGAAGAACTTAATCAAAATGTAGTTGAAATGTTTGAAATTAATTCCTGGCGCCGGGTAATTTAAGTTTCTGTGGGAATTGAGAAAGTATTTGTAACATTTAATGAATGTTTTAGCTTTTTTAATTTTTTTTAATTTTTTGTCACAATAACTCGAGAAAAACAGAAAATGGTTCAACACATCAAAACATCTCATACAATTTATCACGGGACACGGGAACGTCAGGGCGTATTTACGGCGTATAAATAACAAAGACAGAAGAAAGTGAATGTGGAGCAGAAAATGAAACAACAGACCGCGTATTGTGGGTCTGTCCACTATATGGTCCAGAGAGAGCGGCGTACATACGGAATTATAGTGGCTTGGATATATTAACACCTAATGCAAAACATAACCTAATAGAGACAGAGCAAAAATTTAACTTACTACTGGAGTACACAAGGAAGATATCAGAGATCAAAAAACTGTTACAAATGTAAAGATATGCGCACGCCTCCATGATGGCGGGGACGGGTAACCGCCACAACGGCAGCTAAGTTGCGCTGACAAGAAATAAAAAACAAATGATAAGTAAATAAAAAGAACAAGAGCCTCGTTTTGCATTGCTACGAAGACGAGGAAGCAGAATGATAAATGTAAAATACATAAATAAATAATAAACTCGAGCATTTATAGTTACATATACGTATACAATTTTCCGTAATTTTGTTCTACGAAACGTTTAAATGAGACTACGATTACTTATATGTAGATCTAAAAAAACACCCGTTGAAGAGAATAAATTTCTTGGAAGTATCGAAGCCGTTGAGTACAAAAGGCAAAACTAAATTAAATAAAAGACTAGGAAAGAATTTTCCATATGCAATTCCGTGAGATCAATGCTTGGATTTCCGGGGAAACTGGAGGGCGTCCAGATGATGACAACGCGCGGTAGGTATTTCCAACGTGGGCCAGTGCTGAATGTGCGGTAAGGCCCGCACGTTGGATCCACGAAACAGTGCATGGTCAGGGCTCCTCTATGTTCATCTCGGACCTTCTACTAGATGCAATCTATTTTTGTGATTCTTAATTTGACATTTGCGTGTTCGTTTCCATTTCCAATGCTAGTTGCTGGCGGAAGCGCGGAAGTATAGTGGAACCTGCATTTCCAGCAACTGGTGTGTGCGTGGGGCGCTAGCTTCTCCAGTGGCAGGCATGGCACGCTGACTTGCAGAAGACGTAACATATTTGCTCTTCTTGTCGACATCTATTGCAAAAAACTGGAAACGTAATACGCTAAACTTGTCGGAAATTGAACTCTCCAAAAAAACTAATAACACGGTGTTTGCTTGAAAAAACATCGGAAATTAGTTATTCCGTAAATCTTTTGTGATATGCCATATTTTGACATTTTAATTTGAAGAATTTACACCTTCATACCAGAGCAGCTGTTTCGGACACAAAAATGTTAGTTACCGAACTCTAGGATATTTCATGATCTACAACATTAATAATTCATATTATTTCTCCACATCATGCTAGGAATACGTTACTCACGAAAAATAAATTTTTTCTCCGTTTTTCTAAAATGAATCTGAATAACAAGGGTGACAAGTTTGAAAACGTTTAGCTTTCATAGAAAAGTCGACATATATTAAAAAATCACAGTTTCCCAAATATTTGCATGGGAACACTCCCCGTCTACTGGGATACTATATGCGATTCGCGTAAAAGAGGGAAGTCACAGGTCAACCTAACAAACTAACTTGTTTGGGAAAACTTAGAGTATTTTTATCACTTGCTGGATTTAAAATGAACTTTTTAAGTGTTACACAGAGTTGCCAACATACCTATAGGAAATTATAGCGCTGAGCAAATCACACGGCCCCACTAAATTCATTTGGATTTGTAGTCAACTTTCATTCATGACTGGCTCCTCACATCGTTCGCGGACACCTTGGCGCACATGTAGCTCTTTCAGTTCAGTTACAATTACTTTCGACACGAAGATCGCCTGACACTAATCTCACAAAAACCAGTTGATTACAAAAACAGAGCGGTTCCCAAGACGTCAGTTCCCTCATGAGTTAAAGTTTATTATAGAAGATAGAATTATAATTTTACTTCCCTGGGCAGCCATACTGACCTAATTTTTGAATCGAACATTTCGCCCTTCAACAAGCACGATCATCTGAAATATATTTTTCGTCGCATATAGTGTTTGCAGAACTCGACCAAAGAAGTGAGTGGTGAATGGCATTCCGATCACAGCGGGAGATTACAGACGAATCTAATTAAACCTCTTGCCCATATACTCTGTTCCAGGCAAACGGTTGGCACCTTTATCCCTCAATGTGATATTTCCCGGGATTGACTGGAAAATGTTAATGATGGAGTCCAATCAGCGAGGACTTGAGCTCCGTCGCATGCGATGGTTGCCAAGCGCAAAAGATATGAGATTCAGTTAGAGCCCGTTACCCCAAAAGATTTTTCCATTATAGATCGTCAGATTTATACTTTATTAACTTTTTTTAGATTATTCTTTTCTATTTCTTACATTTTTCTTTATTCTGGTCAATAAAAATTCTTAAATGGGTTAATGCTTTAACAAAATTCTGCAATATTTTGGTAATGAAAATTATTCACAAACCCTTTGTACTTGAAACTTTCTCGATGTAGATCTCTGTATTACATCAGAAAATGTCAGCAAAACAATACATTTCGAAGTACTAATGATTATTCAGTAAATTAGAATAACACACATGGGAAAATGGTTTCCACTTTAAATATGAGACATGTAACTACACTACCCTTAAAACTACACTCATGTATTTTAACTTTCATCATCACTGATGGCGTTGGTGCTGTTGCAGGCATCTCATTATTAGAAAGAATAAGTAAGCACCAAGTGAACTATAAATAATTATGCCGTATATCTTTAAATTATGCTTCTAAATATTATATATTTAGTCACAATATTATATAATTGTCATTATCAAGGTTAAGATAGCAACCATTTGTGAGAAGTACTATTATGCTTTTAGTGCTTTGAGCGTGTTATGAGTATACTGTATTCTAAGAATACCTCATGAACTTTAATGAAGAAAACCATTGACTTTGAACGGTACCACAGTGCTTCAATCGACTCCTCATTTGCAATAAACATGAGAAGAAGCAATATTTATTACTACGACAAATAAATAAATAAATTCGAATACTGAAAAGTGTAAAGTAAAATAATATATAAAACCCTTTTTAGAGACAAGCTTTTATTTAAGCCATGTAACATAAAGAATAAAATAAGTTTACATTTTTATTAAGGTAATGCAATGCCAAATGCTAGTACCTCCATGCATATTTCACATTAGTAAATCCTAATAAAAATAAACGTACTTACTATCTTTGTCGCTGAATATGATTTAATCCTTTATGTTGAATTATTTGTCTTCAAAAAGCTAGTCGCGAAATATTCATAAAAGTAGATACCAATTAATTTCGGTGGTTGTTCGAACTATTTTATACAAATTTGTAGTTAAACTTAATTTTTTCGTTGGTAATAAATTCACAATTAATAATTTGAACAATTTTAAACTAATAATTATTGAATTTTTTGAAACGTTGAACTAGAAATAACTCAATTTTTCTGTAACGCTCCAATTAGTCTTTTACCCGGGCCGCTAAGAAAGAAAAAACATTTTTTATGTAAAAACATAATTAAAATTACTTCTATGTAAGTAATAAATTAGCTATTAATTATTTAAATAATTTTCAAATTTTTTTTTTCTTTTTCCAGCTTGCAGTCAAGCTTCAAAGAGTCTTTTTAATAATTACGTATTCGCAAGAAACGTTTTTATTGGTAAAAAATAAGCAGTTAACAAAAAGTAAATTATAGGATATTTTATGTTTTGTTGCGCTAACATGACTTTTCTACGTTGTCCTTGCTCTCAGGAGCTCATATGAGTTTTTGTCAAGCAATTAAAAACCTAGAATTGGAAACCTCTGTTTATGACATACTTATTCACAGGATCTTGAGGTAATTTCTATATGATCTAATAATTGAATAACAATAAAGAATTCAGTACTAATATCCTGAATTTTGACTAATTCATGGATTTTCTAGAACGTCAACAAAGCATCATGAACGTCAACATGCTAAGAGTCGTAAAGAGGGATAATTATCATTCATCATCACTGTTTCTAAAACTTAACTTAGATGTTCAGTGAGTGAAATACATATTTCATTTTCTCATTTCCAGAGTTTTCTACACTATCTCCATCTTCCTAGCGTCAAGTGCCTACACCTCTGTTTCACTTGTTTTAAAAGGAGCTATCCTCATCATATTTCTTCAATGCACCTTTTTTTATGTCATAAATGACTTTTAAAAACTGCAATGACTTAAAAACCCATTGCAAGTAAATCACGAAGTAGTCACCAATAACTTGCAAAAGGAGACTAAGTTAGATACAAGTTCTTACCAACTACTTACAGATGTAATAACCATATTCACTACTGTGACCGTGTTAGTTAAAGATAGAAAGGCTTTCCTCATTTTTTGTATATTCATTTCTCATATCATTTATTCGGGAAAAGCAGCTATATAAGAAATCATTCGGGCAAGAACATTTGGGTTTAATTCATTCAATTACAAATTCACAAATAAAAATTGGACATTAGCTCGTGTTAACGGGATATTACATAAAGTAAAAATATATTTTCAAGAACATTGCTTTCTGGTCATTTTCTTCCAATCGACAGATAACATTTTATTCCAAGTAATTTTTTAAATGTGGTCATGAGCCAAATTAAAAAAATCGTGGAAGAAAAATAAATGTGCACTCAGCATTACATTAGTGCAGAAAATCAAATAATTTCTAATATGATATTGTTTACATATATTCGAAAGAACTGCGAATATTAAGAGGTATGCCAGGTTTTAGTGGCTAGCAGAGTCACATATTCATTTCAAGAAAAAGTCTATGCAAGGATCTTGTATCGTTTAATGCGGCTCTCTGGTGCTACTTGTAACACCGCACTCCCACGCTAGTCAGTATGCAGCAGTGGTAGAAGACCATTCAAAGGAAAGACCAATCTTTACCATGAAATCACCAACCGCTGGCGGATCAGATATGGCCATTCGCAACCGCCCTGTTTTATGTTTGGAAGTATTCTTCCTTGGAAACCAGTCACCACGTGAGACCATATGTGTCAGCAAAATTTCAAAGAATCCTGTTCCACTTAAGCAGAAGTGGATTTGAGCACAGGCGCCCACAAATGGAGAACCGCACCACAAACAAATTAAAAATACTCTCCTGGAACCAATTCAATCCGATCACAAAATCTTTTTTTCAACAGATTACAATACTTTCCTTACACACTCTTTTGTAATTGGAAAGAAGTAACCCTTTTTTGCGTGAAAAAACTTCGCTGTATCTCGAAAAGGGAGCATCGTACGGAAATGCGGTTCTAGGCAGAATTAACTGAACAATGAAAATTCTTATATTCATATTTTCAAAAACTTGAATTTTAAGAAACTGGAAGTTGGAGGGGCGGCAGTGTATATATTAAGTCGGTATGAGCTATCCAGAAATAGTTTTCTATTCCCAATCAAATATCGCATCGTTTCGTTTTCATATCGTATTTTGTAATTGTTTTCTTCCCATTTTATCTTGTAGACTTGTTAATCAACCGTTACGTTAGTTTCCGATTACAATTTGAAAAGTTAAATATTGGAATACTTAATGTTTTAATCCTTTAAAAGAAAAACATGTACTGGTACCTAATTTGGAGTGTTTTTCTAAACATATTTATAAAAGTGGTATCAATAAATCTTTTTCAAAACTAAAGATTTTCAATTTTATTATCTGTTGCTTGATTCTACTAACACTGTGCAATACAATTTTTGATGCTGGTCATTCCATACAGAACGGTCCAAAAAATAATAATAACAGGGAAACAACTCATAACAGGGGAAGATTCTCTCTTTGTGGCGTCGACTTCCACATCTGGAGTCAACGATGTCAGTCACGATCAGCGGTTTAAGGTAAATAAATAAACTTAATTATAAAAAAGCAGTTACAAACAGCGTTTGACCACGTGGAGGACAATAAACTAATTCACTCTCCGGAACACTGAAAAAAAATCCTCACAATATTCTATAATTTCCTTTCATCCCATCATATCACAATTTTAACTCAGAGTAAGATTAATTTTCTTACAATGAGAGGAAATTTCATCTCGAAATAAGACCATTTTCTTATCATCTTAAAAGACGCGGAAATATACATAAACTCGATGAAATCGTGTAATTAAATTCACTTTAACACGTCAAATTAAAAAAAATCGCATGATTATAGGGAGTGAGTGTCGTCAGCGGGTAGATTGCTCTCTCGCTTCCAGTCGTGATGGCCAGCGGACATTCCAAAAAAGATGGCGAAACACCGTTGAAGCGTAGGTGAAGATTTACAAATAACGTAATCACACGTTTAGGCAATTTTTCGATATTGCAAGAGAATATTTACTTATAGCCCTTAATACTGATTAAAATGGATGATAGCATCGTATCCACAAACATTAGTGCACACGAATCATAACTTAATTTCTGTTGTGTGTTAATCACAGCCCGGACGACTCTGTATCTCAAGCGTTCTAGATATAATTCATAGAAAACCTCATAAAATGTGCGGCACATTTTTATTCTGCACACTGAAAGGAATTAAAGTTTAATTTCAATCACAAGTTTTATCCGCTATATAATTAGTGACTTACACCTTTCACCCCTTTCTCGAACAACCCAGTGTCTCAGCAAGTAGCGGTCGGACTTGGGAATGGTAAGCACTCCGGATCAAGTCACGTCACTTCCTTATTTTTGCCGAACAAAATTTCTTCACGAGAGAGATCCTCTCACACGACATGAAAATACTCTGATAGTGAGTGGAATCCTTTTGATGCCATATAGTAGATGAATGGATTCCTCTTGTACTAATAACAATTTTTTTGTTGGGTGAAGCAAACAAGGGACCATCCCATCAATTCCGATCAAAGGCCCTGAGGCAGAGGCGGATTTAAAGTACTTATCACAATTCTCGACAGTCTGGTGTTATGGTGTGAGGTGCAATATCTTATAGTAACCAATCACTGTTAGTGTTCCTCGCGGAAACCAAACTCGCACGGTACGCTCAGATTTTCTACGACCAGCAGCACTACTGTTCATGAAAGTCAATGCCTGAGTCCTGAGTCCTATTTCAGCAGGCGCGTCCTCGAACTACAGCAACCTCCCGAGAGTGATTTCCCCCGGGTAGCTTTACCATGGTCGATCTCTTTTCCAGACCCCATTCCCATTGAGAATGTGTGAAGTGCTAAGAAGAGTAGAATAAGACCACCAACCTTCACACCTCACCTGAATTCACCGCGAGCTCAGGTGCAAGCTGTATGGGAGGGACTTTGCCAGACACGATTCGGGTTCTATACGACTCTGCTACGATATATCAACGGATGCGTTCGCCAGCATGAAGGTGCAACTCAATACACAAATTACCCTGTTTGCTCATGTGTTCCAGTAAATATTGCTCCTAGTTATCTGAAGGTGAATCATTTTGTACGTGTAGACCCCATATATCTGCCTTCCAAAAACAAGGGCATCCGACGCGTACTCCTGGGTGCAGTGTTTGTTTGTTTTTATGTAGCATAGTAGAAGAAAAGAGTAGAATTTAAATATGGGTACATGTAATTTATGTTCTCTACCGTAGCATGAAGCTAAAATTACATCACACCAAAAACAAACCTCCTGTCCATGTGCACCCGAGGAACAAACTACACGCAGCGTACAACCAACGTAATGGACATATTACCTTAGGATTTTGAAAACGAAACATATTCTGAATACAAAACAACGGAAAATAACGTGATCACGGGAAGACTTCAGTAATTATTACACATTTAAAGTCCTCATGTCGGAAAAATAGTAGCGAGATATAACCAATGGAGCGAAAGTCCATCATTGTCATATCTGATGGGGGAACGACGTAGCGTATTCCATACGGCATGCCGTGGCACCAAGACGAAGGCTGTTATAACCGATGGAAAAGCTAACTTCAGGCATCCTCCTCGTTGACAAAGGTTAGAATCAAGCCCTCCGTCCCGTCGGAACTGGCATATCATTACTGTCGATTCTACCAATCGGTTATGTCGGCATTAGTATCCGAATGTAAACTCATCACGATTCTGCTGACACGAGTAAAATGATCACGAGTAAACAATCCTCAACATGGCAAGCAAAACGAAACCTTCAAAATCGCAGACTGGAAGGCAATCAGCACCAAGAGCGAACCTTCCGGCTACAATCTTGTGTTCCTCATCGATGACTCTGAGTTGACTGCTGTGAAGCCAACTGCAGAGCATTTCAGGGCCTTTTACGGGTGAATATAGTCGTGGGTGATAAAGACCATGCTGAAGGTCCTACAGATCAACCTGCAACACAGTAAATACTTCAACAGGGACATCGATCTAGCTCTTATCCCGGAGTTTTGGGTACACAAGGACAGCGTTGCTGGGCTAGGCGAAACCAAAGGCAGATTTAAGGTATAAAATAGTGTTAACCAATACTAGGACCTGTATTCTGGTTAGAGAAAGGTATACATTATCTCCCGCTTATAGAATTCTGTTTCAGGGACATCACTACCGGGAAGTATTAAATTGCATCGAGGGGGTGAATGGAGACATAATATTGAGCTCCCTATGATATAAAGGAACTTCCAGTATCTAGGGGATTAGAACTACTGGTGAACAAACTGAAGAGCGACCAGCATCTACTGGTAGGCACTGATGCCAACGCCCACCATGAAGTGTAGGGAAGCACGGACACCAATCCAAGAGGTGAGTCCCTACTCAAATTTTTATTAAATAATAATTTATTTATCCTAATCGTGGGTAAGGAAGCAACTTTTAGAAATAGGGTGAGAGAAGAGGTCCTGGATATCACTTTCTCCACGGGCGCTATTCGTAACCTTGTGGAGAACTGGTATGTCTCTTATGAGCCTTCCCTCTCTGACCACGAATATACCTGGTTTTCCATCAAAAAGGGTAATAGATAAACAAGTGATTTTCGAGAGCCCCAGGAAGACCGATTGGAATGGATACAAAGTCGAACTGGCGGCAATGATTGAAGCTCCTAGAAGGGTGAAATCTTACATAGATATCGATCTGGCAGCCTCTAATTTACAAGAGGCAATCCTGGATTCCTATCACAGCAATTGCTCCCTTCAGTCGGAGTGGAGACTACGCACACGTTTGTGGTATCGTGATCTCGAGGGGAAGCGGAGGAAAGTAAGGAAATTTTTAACAGATGTAAACGCTTTGGTAGTATCGGGAAATTCTCTCTGACTACAAAAGCGCAATTCGTAGGGCAAAGTGGACCTCCTGGAAAACCTTGTGTCAGGACATAAATGGTCAGGAAGAGGCAGCCAGATTTCACAAACTCTTAGTCGACCACCGAATTCAACCCTTAGGGACCTTAGAAAAACGTACGGGAGGATTCACAACTTTAGCCCTGGTAACACACGATCTCCTTTTAGAGTCAATTACCAGGGTGTATTGTTATTGCCTTAACTGATAGCGGATACGTCGAACCTGCAACTAACCCTTGGCCGATGGCATCTGCGGAGGACTGGAAGACAGCCAGACGAATAGTCACCCTAACCAATATCAAGTGGACAATATACAAATTCGCTCCATACAAAGCTCCTGAAGGGGAAGGAATTTTTCCCGGTCTCCTTCAAAAGGGACCACATTCCATATATCTCAAGCTCTGTGATATCTTCAGAGCCAGCATTGCCTATGGTTATATACCTCAAGCCTGGAGGAAAAGCAGAGTTGTGTTTATCGCGAAACGCGGACGTGCGAGTTACACGAACTCGAAATCGTACAGGCCCATTAACCTCTCATCGTTTCTGCTGAAAACTATGGAGAGGCTTGTGGATCTCCATATTCGAAGGAGCGTACAGTTGAACACTCCACTCCATCAAAATCAGCATGCGAACCAACTCGGGAAACATGCACTTCACCAACTGGTCAGCAGGTTGGAATATTCCTTTTACCTGAAGGAAATAGCTCTGGGAGCATTTTTGGATATCGACGGAGCTTTTGATGATACCTCGTATAACTCAATGGTTACGGCCGCTCGCAATCGAGGGGTTGAATTCACTATTTGTAAGTCGAGAGACTTCATGTTGCGAAATAGAAAAATCCAATCTTGTCATCTCGGCAAGAGAAGGGAAATCATTGCCACGCGGGGCTGTGCTCAGGGTGGAGTTTTTTCACCAATCCTCTGGAGTCTCGTGATAGACGGTCTTCTTCAAAGTTTATCTAAGAAAGGCCTCTACTGTCAATGGTATGCTGACGAAATAGCCGCAGTTGTTTTTGGGAAATTCCCACAACCGCAATGAGGGTCTGAAAACGATCAACAACTATTGCGAAAGGGAAGGGCTTCGAGTCAACCGGTCAAAAACTGTTGTAATCTCTTTTACCAAAATGAGAGTCCATAGCGCTATCGACAACCTGTGGCTCAACGGTGGAAGGGTTACCCCATCCGAGAAAGTTAAATACCTGAGTATCACCCTGGATTGTAAACTTAATTGGAATCATCATCTCAAAAATATTATCCACAGAGAGCGGTGGTCATTTTTAACCGTTAGAGCTCTGTGGGGCTAACTCGGGGTCTCAAACCGCACACAACCGCGCTCTATGTATCGGTTATCCTACCACAAAAAGTCTATGGCGCAGTAATCTGGTGGTCTAAAGAACAACTGCCGCGAACAATCTATCAAGTTTGCAAATATTGACCTGTGTTTGCATTACTGAGGCATTCCGTTGTGGCCCTACTGCAACATTAGAAACTATATTAGGTTTGGCGCCTCTTAACATTCTTCTCAAAGCCGAGGCCTCCCGATTAGCTAGTACCGGCAACTGGAGGGGGAGCACACGAGTGGTGGGTCACTCATTACGGATGAAGTGCTTAAAGGATCAGTTTCGAACATGAGACCTGATCTCATGCCAACTGAATCCCTCTTACACAAACCGTTCGCGGTCGAACTCGGTACCAGAACAGACTGGAACGACAACGACCACCACCCGGTGCGTACCGAAAACCAACGTGCTCTACACAGATGGATCTCGCGTGGGAACAAGAACCGGATTTGGAGTGTTCAGTAAATCCCCTAGGAAAGAAGTGAAGCTCTCTGCAACACTGTGGAGCTCAAATAGGTACCTGGTCAAGGCAGAGAAGGGAACGAAGAGGTTGATAAACTTGCAAAAAAAAGTTCCCTGATACCTTTCTTCGGATCGGAACCTTCATGCTGAATCAGTTGTTCAACGGCTTGACCCGCAGTTCATAACTGGGCAGTTGAAACACAGCTTAGACTGTGGATGCAGCTGCCCGGTCAAAGGTTAGGCAAACTTCTTCTCAAGAAATCCAGTCCTGCTCTAGTCAAACCCCTCATTCACATGAACAGGGAAGACCTCATGTGACAGTGATAGGACTAATCACTGGACAAGGCCATGTCCTGAAATACCTAAAAACGGTAGGGGCTGTTCAATGGAAACGTAACCTGTCGTTTGTGCGGGGAGACTGAAGAAACTGTCCATCACGTCATCCTGGACTGTGAAGCCCTGGAGGCGATAAGAAAACGGTCTTTGGAGACTCTACACCAGAACTAAACGTCGATCCTGACATTGGCAGGAAGGTTCTTTCCCTAGTCAAGGGCACAGAGATATGACGCCGTTACTAGGATAACGTGGGTCCCACAATGGGCTCTTCATTCCTACGTGCACAGACCAGTCTGAGGCTGTCTCGAAACTCTCTTCTAAACTAACTATAATAACCATACTTTAAGTGTTTCTTGAAATAAATTCTCAAGAAAAATCCTTTTTTTAATCAATACATGAAGTACTTTTCTCTTGTTCGTCCGTTCCGGTGTCAGCAGCCCATACAAGAAGTATAATACATTTGCATCAATAATTATTTCGTAGATCGAAGTAAGAAAATACAATCTACTCTCCAGCAAATTTTTTCACATTGAATATAAATGATCTTAAAATTGGTCTAATACATTACCTCGCTCAGTTTCTCTACAAGTAGACAATCTTCAGTGTACTGGGCATCTCAGTTCATCAGGTTTATACCAGTATATAGAGTTTATCTAAAACAAAAACAAAAACATTTTATAGTCCACTGTACGCCTTTGATAACTTCACATATTTATTTATTCAATTTCGTGACTTTTGATGTTCAGGCTAGCTCTTTCAAATAACGAGGGTGAGGGAATTGAGAAGTTGGATTGCCGGAGTGTTACAACACACCGCAAGCCCAGATGCGATGTGCGTATTTTTTGGGTAGAAGCGGGATTCAACCATAAACCACAACCTTTATGGTAGAGTTCGCTGCCACCAGCTTGGTTTCCCCAAGCAATCAAAAACACGTGTAATAACAATAAAATATTTAATTCAAATTAAATAGAGATCTGAATATTTACAAATGTAGACAAACTCTCAAATCATAAATACAAGTTTGAATTTGTTATTACAGAGTTATTGCTATCTGAAAGCAACAATTACACACAGATATAGATACTGGTGTTATGAATTAACTCGGAAATCTACCCAGATTATCCGAATCTCAAAAGTTTCCAAGTTGCTATCCCGAAATAATTAACTGTTCCAAGTTACGTCAAACGCGCCTAATAGCAATGTAATAGAATTACCGCAGCAATTCTCAGTGGTCTGACGACCAGAACTAACCAAGTTACATTTCAAATAACCTGCATACTTCCATACACTTCCGCAGAAAGGTCTGAAAGTCACTTAGGATCTGCAATCCTCCCAATATATACACAGAAGCGGAGGTCACTTGACTACACCCTCGCTACTGTACTGAGCACTCTACATCAGCTTGGTCACCCCTCAGCTTCTGAGAATACTGCTTCCCTTTTGGCTGTCCATTATTTTTGGCGACCACTGGAATATTCCCTCCACACTCACTTTTCTTCTGAGGGCGTTCATCTCAGTTTTCAGAAGTAGATGGGAACTGTTCAGCCTCTACACAATAAACGGGAAGTCTTAGTAGCGGTATTTTTTTCTTATTTTGGCTTATATTTTTTCTTATTACGACTGGCCCGACCCTTAATCTCCTTAGGAATTTCCGGCTGGCAAAATGCTTGAAAATGTTAATATTTCAAAAATCTATAAACTGCACTGGTCCAGATGTTATAGGAGAAATTATTGTAACGAACCTTCTGTAGTTGTTTTGTCTGTAGGGGAGGGAATCCCTTCCAGAAAATCTCAAATAGTGGGACAGAGCACTATTTGAACCCGCACTCCACCGCTTTGTGTAGTCAGGCGCGGATACAAGGGGGAGGGGGTCAAGGGGATCATGACCACAGATTATAGAAGGTACAGATAGTTCACTCCCATAAGCCTAACAGTTATCATAGAGGCACCCCAGCGCGCCACGGGGAAGGCCGAGAACTATCGTCAAAATTGCGCTCAACACCCCTCCCTTTTCCTCCTTATACATCACATAATTTTCATCGAGTACCCGCTGCCATATTCTGCAGAAGCCTACAATCAATTAACCTGCAGTGGAAACTCAGAACCAGCAAATCTAAATGAGTGATTCGAACTAAAACACCGACAAATCAACACCAAGCAGAGCTCGAGTAGCTTCGATTAGTCGCAGTCGCCACATGAAAACCATGTGCTTGCCGCCAACGTCAACGCTCACTACGCGAGTAACCAGTTGAAAAGGGTGGTGGGGGTTAGTTAGTTTAGCGCCTTGCTAGTGGAGCGCTGCGACGAGTGATCCATCTGTTCCTAATACAATCTGTGGTTATGACTCACCCCAAAATCACATAGAGGATGAGTTACGGGAAAACGTTCATGATTTTCAGAACGGTTGACGCATTTGAACTATTTTTAATCAGTAATTTGTACTGCAGTATATTTGTAGAAACGGTTTAAGAACGCACAATGTGCCATACCCAGTTCGACAAAGTAGTTGTGGCGGCGATAGTAGTGCCATTGTGAGAGCAAATGACAGGTTGTGAGAATGGGTGTGAATGTGAATGACAGATGATACGCTCGTGGGAAGAGAGTCGTCATTGGAGATCCATGAGTTACGAATGGCGGTTGTGTTTTAGGGGGCTGACGCCCCCCTCCCTCAAGTATCAATTGAAGAAATATTATGTTACACGAAAAAACCATCACTACAAACTGTACTGAAACTGTACAAAATCGACACTACATACGGCATAAATTTATTATCAAAATTGATTTATAGACATATATGAATGGTATGCAAACATTTCGACATTGAGTAAACTATTATCCAGTAAAACATGTGACGAACTTAGTTTCCAGCCACGAATTCTCCACTCTACCACTCACAGTAAATCTTACAACGTAAACAGAAAGATCAGCTTTCAATCAGCTTCCATTGTGGAGACATCCTTTTCAACCTTTCTCTCAGAGTTCAACACTTGCTTCATATGGACGTATTTGCATAAATCTTACGCATTGAGGCGATATCAAGAATATTTTCATTCCTCATTAAAACATTTTTAGTACCCTTTGGCGAAGTTTCTCTCGGGCAGGACTCTCACTATAATTCATACGGCCGATTTTCTATCACAAGAGGTTTTTCATAATATGTTTATCTTTCCATGCTGCTCTGTTCCTAGACGGTTTATCATTCCGGGTTGTATATAAGTACTTAATTCAATTAATAGGGGTTCTTCTACGCTACCGTCAGCATTAATGATTGATTACTCACACGAAATTCCTATCAATATTCATGATAAAAAATATATGAAGATACGTAACTAATCAGTACCTAACCTGCTCTCTTCCTGAATAATGTCTCTGAGCGTATTTATTACTATTTAAAAATAACACAATTAAACCGTCGTTTGAACGGAAACATTCTCTGCAATCTATGGGTAACACCAAATTTCATGTTCCGCCCCGAACCCATTCAATGCACCTGAACGTGATAGTCCTTACGAGAATAGAGAATAACCCTTGTCAGCGGTCGACTTCACAGCGCCGTGAGTGGGTAATGGCCCACGCGCAGGAAGGGATATATTTCCACATGTATGGAATGGGAAAGGTCCAGCAAAGCGATCATGTTCGCAGGAAGATAGTAGTGGCGATCATATTCCGCCAACTTGTCTGCCTCAATTCACTGAGAGCGGAGTGTTCGTTCTTTTCGTGAAGCGAACGTAAAAGGCGGCTCCACACATCCGGCGAACTCCGAGCAACTGCTCGCCGAATAGCGATGTGTGGATGGGTTGCTCGCTATTCGTCGCTTCACGAACAGCGTGTCGGTCTTTTGAGACAAATCAAAGGAAGTCGAGCAAAGACGAATATTCACGATGACCTGTTCGTGGTACTGTCCACATATTCGTGCTTTTACGAATACCAAGGATCGAGAGAATACTAGTCGATACGAGTATACGAGTCGATGCGAGTATTATTGCGGGTATTTGCGAGTATTATTGCGGGTATTTACGAGTATTATTAGGGGTATGAAGGAGTAGATTTCAAGAAATTAACAGTAAGTTAACGCTAAAAAAACTAATTATGTGTAATTTTTCTCCTTATCGTACAAAGTGACAAGTGTTTTTAATAGTGATCAAATAGAGAAATTTGAAGTAATAAAGTAGTGATGAAGTAACTTCATTTATTATCTCCAACGTGGTCATACGCAGTTTGCAACTGCTTCTTGACAATAAATTTATTTCATGTGTGATTTAAATCACAAATATTTCTATTAATATTATTTTACTTTTTTATTAAGTGTCCTAAAGTTTCACAGTATTGCCTATTAGCATTATCTATATTTTAGTAGTATTAGCATATACGATCGAATAATAATCCATGCAAGGGTGAGGCCAGTGAAAAAAAAGCTATATTAATAAAAAATAAAATTACATTTAAATGTAATAGATGATTGAATGATTTTTGAATAAATAAATAGAGTGGGATGTTGTGGAGACACAAATTAAGATAGTTATACAGTATTGCTTCTTTTAGAGTTAATAAAAGCAATAATTATAAGATCCTTCAAATTGGAGAAAACCAATTACTATAACCAAATCCGTATGGAATGAAAAGTAGCTTATTAATGATTTAATTTCATGGATTGAATGAAGATTACATACGACCCATTTTCGATATTAAATTTAATAGTTTTAGTGTTTCAATGAAGTTCTTTTGATGACTTCTGAAGATGTAAACATTCATTCCTATTATTTTACGAGATTTACTGAAATATTTTTGCATGTAAGCACTTAGTGCACAAGTAAGTGAATAAATAAAGTTGTCAGTAAAGCTGTTATAAACTGTGTACGAACAAGTGGTGAGATTAAACTAATTTAATAAATAATAAAACATGTGAAAGAGTGTTTCCTTCCGTGTTTTATTAGCGATAAAGTATTATATAAATTTGTCAAAAAACAGTACAAACTGCGTATGACCACGTGGAGGAAAAAAAACTAATTTACTCTCCGGAAGCAAGCAAGGGACCATCCCATCAATTCCGATCAAGGGCCCTAAGGCAGAGGCGGATTCAAAAAATTCAGCAAAAATTCCTAGATAAGATAAAAAGTTAGCTGCGAGTTATAATACTAATAGAATGTCAATATGTTTGTAATTTTAAGCAAAAAATTACATGTAAGTTATTATCGAACTATAGATTATTCTGAGTATAGTGCTTAAAAATCATAAGAATTGAAATAACACTAAATTCACGATTTATTGTTACAATAGACCCGCCCCTAGACAAAGCCTAGAGAACCTGTATGATAAATCCGCCTCTACCCGAAGGAAAACCGGAGAAAAACCCGGGCCAGGATGGGGCTACAGAATTTATGTACACAAACGTGCCAATGTTGAGTACACATAAAACTAAATTAATATGAGCCATAAGACAACACAATCATGCAAGAAAATAGTTTTTGAAATTGTTATAAGTTGTTTAAAAAGTACTACAGCAATGGCGTGATAAAGCACAAGACGAATTTAACTTTTGTTAAAATCAATAAATTCTTTTACAGTGTAGAAGCACTGGTGCAGGAGGTAGTTTTTAACCGCGGATTTGAACAGATTCAATTTCATAATATCTTTTATATTCTTGGGCAGGGAATTATATAGAACGATTCCCGAATGATAAGGTCCTTTTTGGCAAAGAGTGGTTGACACTCTAGGGCGATGAATATTACTACTATTGCGTGTATAGTGTTCGTGAACGAGACTGTTTCGTATAAAGAAAGGGTGGCACTTCAGTAATTCGGTCTTAACAAACACGACTGTTTCATAAATATAAATGCAGGGAAGTGTTAAGATATTTAATTCCTTGAATAAAGGTTTACAAGAGGGTTTACAGGTTTAATAAAGGTTTACATTACTAAGTGTTATTGTTATGTCTGACTATTGTGGTTGTCCAGGAGTAGAGAGAAGTTGGTTCTATCTATTTTCTAGTCAACAAGAGGAAAACCCAGATTTTGGTTTTAGTTTTGCTATTGTTTTTTAAACAAAATGTTTCTGATAAAATGATACTGGAAGTAGATTTGATAATAAAGACTTGTCTCTAATTAGGGGGTATTAAATATTTATTGTTATTAATGTTCCAAAAATTATTTCAATTGCTCTACACTAAAGAAATTGAAGCATTTTCACATGCAATAACTCCACAGGTAGAAATACCATGAAAGAACCCATAATAGATTGTAAGTAACAGCTCAAAAAGTAATATATTTTTGTCACGCTATACCTGAAGCTGTTCCCAGTGATAAAGTGTGCTTTTTCACTGAATCATTGACATTTCATTACATGTACTTAAAAGAATACTTTGTGTACGAGTACTACTAATCTAGAAATAAAAGTTTTCAACTCCCCAATTAACAAATAATACTTTGAGTGCAATAAATAGTGAAATCACACTTCAATGAGTTATTTGATAGTGATAATTTCTTTGAAAGTTCAAGGGAAAAATATCAAAGAAAAACTCACTGGTAGGATTAGTAATGAGTTATTTTATTAATATATACATATGTAATTTTTTTGTCCATATTATCTTTTTGGGCCAGGTCATGTACAAACAACTAAGTTGTATCTATAAATTTTATATTTATCCACTTTTATTTTATAATTTTCTGATTAATAAAATGTTAAAATGTAAGATATTAAATCTAAGTAAATTAATTTTATTTTGTAAGTCGCCAGTCTCATGTACAAGTATTAATATACCTCTATATGAATTATAATATAGCAGTACAGATATCATTTAATATTTTCTTGGAAATAAATTTAATTAGTCTGGAAAATAAAAAAGCAAGTTTCTTTTTTTATTACAACAAAATTCCATTTCTGAGCCCATTTGTATAATTTTTTGTTTATATTTGAAGTAAGAAATTCTATTTAATTAAAATTTATTAGCCTGTGTTACTGTTCATAACTATAATTAATTTTCATTATAACCATGAGCCACTTCACACTTTTTTTTAAAGAAATGGAATGGAGCAATGAGGACGTGTTAAAGTTTTTGGAGTGTTATGAGGAAGAGCCAATTATATGGAATCCTGCACTTCACCTTCATAGAAACAGATGTGAGATCCACGATGCATGGGAAAAATAGAAAGTAAACTGCAATACAAGTATTCTATTAAAGAATGAAAAAAGAAAGAATCCTTGATGACATCATTTCGAACTTGTTGTAAAATAAAACAAAGTAAGAAAAGTGTTGCCGGAAATGAAGACATCTTTCTCCATCATGGTTGGTGTATGACAGGATAATAAATTTATTGTCAAAAAAACAGTACAAACTGCGTATGACCACGTGGAGGAAAAAAAACTAATTTACTCTCCAGAAGCAAGCAAGGGACCATCCCATCAATTCCGATCAAGGGCCCTAAGGCAGAGGCGGATTCAAAAAAAATTCAGCAAAAATTCCTAGATAAGATAAAAAGTTAGCTGCGAGTTAAATACTAATAGAATGTCAATATGTTTGTAATTTTAAGCAAAAAATTACATGTACAAGTTATTATCGAACTATAGATTATTCTGAGCATAGTGTTTAAAAATCATAAGAATTGAAATAACACTAAATTCACGATTTATTGTTACAATAAACACGCCCCTAGACAAAGCCTAGAGAACCGGTATGATAAATCCGCCTCTACCAGAAGGAAAAATGGAGAAAATGTCAAGATTCTTAAAGGAGAGGGACATACTACGAAGCACCATAAATACAAAGGTAACTATACATTTCAATATAATTTATTATATGGAGACATTGTATATGAAGTACATTGAATTAACAGTAGTGGTCTTGTCATTGTATCTTTCCACTGGTTAAGAAGTATTCAGCAAATTTATCTCTTACTTCTTTTGTTTCCATGCTTGAATGTTTCTTATTGGTAAAAGTTAAATGGTCATTATCAGACTGGTGCCATACACCTTCTATTAAATGTTCATTCATAATTAAAAATTATTGATCAAATGTGCCATTTAATGCATCTAAATATGGCTTCATAATGCATTTTCTTAGTCCAAATGCATCATCACCAACTGCCAATCGTTCTTCTGGGGGACAATTAAGTTTGTTTTGTTCAATTTTCTCAAACAAATGGGTGTTTCTAAATACTGCTCCATCACTGAATCTACCTTGGCAACCACAATCAGCAAACATAAAGTAGTACTCTGCACCAACTAGTCCCATTAACACCACACTAAAGTTGTGCTTATAGTTAAAATATTCTGACCCACTGTTAATGGGAGCCTGTATGATAATATGTTTTCCATCCACAGCATCAATACAGTGGGGGATATTCCAGAGTTCTTCAAACATGCCAGAAACGTGTTTCCATTCATTTGCAGTCTTTGGAATATGAAACAAACATGCCTCACATTAATAACATAAAAGATTACTAAAATAACAATGTTGTGGAAAATAACATACTTTTTTGTATTTTTATGTCTAGGACCTTGTAGGAGGAGGATGCAGGGAGCCAACACATAGTAAGAATGACATACAAACTGAAGATTTGTATGCAATAAATGACGATATATTGTCAAATGCATAGCAGTCATAAATAATTTCTACTAATTGTAATGATTTATTACTATTTTTTCATTATTTTTCTTGTATCCACAAACCAAACTACAAAGAAGAAGGGAAAGGAAACTAAAGAAATAAATTCCAAAATGGACGAGGTTTATGCTATTATAAAAATGCAGCCAACAGAGAAAAAGATATTTGCAGCATTTTTGGAGAATTTGTTGCAGCAAAACTAAGAATAATGGATCAAAAGACACAAGAAATTGCTAAGCACCAGATAAATAATCTTATTTTTTAATAAAGAATGAACTGTCTATCCGAAACATGTATGACAGACACAAATTTATCAGTTGTCACTTATTCAAATGTATCTGATGTCACAGAATCAAATGTACCCGACACCTTAAGGGAATATATCGAAACATTTCAATAATGTTGAGCCTACTATAACAAATATTTGTCAAAATCTATTGTAACACATATTTTTCCTATTCTATTGTAGTAAATATTTTTTATAATGTATTGTAATATGTATTTTTCAAGATGTACTGTAACAAGTGCTTTTCAGACTCTATTGTAATAAGTATTTTTCGTAATCTGTTGTAAAGGGTATTTTTCATGATGTATTGTAACAAGTATTTTTCATAATTATTGTAATAAATATTGTTCATAATCTATTAAACATTTTTTTTCTTAATGTGTACCTTTATGTATTCCTGTAAAACTTGGATAATCGCTGTGCAAACCTCTGGGACAATCTCTGATACCAATTGTGGTGATACTTTAAATAAATAATGAAGGCTTTGGAAACTATCCTCTCTATTTCCGATTCACTCTCCATCCTCTTGACTACACTGCACTAACACGAATATTCGTTATTCCCAGAGCAAGCACTTGCTTGGAAAAATGCTGATGTCCGGATCAGTGTGCTCGCCAATAGGCGAATACTCGGGAAATACCCCGAGCAAAGTCGCCGTTGCTCGGGATTCGCTGTACGGTTGCTCGGAGTTCGCCGAATAGCGAATGTGTGCAGTCGCCTTAACAAAGCGGACGGAACTATAAAATCTACTAGGCGAACGTGTGCCATCGTAACTTGACATAAAGAGAAAATACAAGCCATGTTTTTATTTAGTGAAGTAGCTTACATTTTTGTAATTTGGGATTGTGATAATTTTACGATGAAGAAGCAGAAAATTGATAAGTTCTCTAAACGAAAAACAACGAAAACAAGTGTTAATAATGCGAATGTTAACTTCTGCAACAGTCTGTGAGAACCAACAAGACTCAAATCAATAACTTTCCCCAAGCCAGAGTAATTTCTCTACGGTCTTAAAAACCATGGAAACATGTGTCTGTAGTGCGAGTGTTAACTTCGCTCCTGCAACTGTCAGTGAACATCTACAGAAAACAAATCAATCAAGTAAAGTCAAAGTCACTTGTCTAGCGACTTAGGATTTTATGTTGGGCCTGCCTAGTGTGAGCGATTGTTGCAAAGTTGTGTTAATTGAAAAACATGGATACCTCCTGCAAATTACCAATTTCCCTACAATGAAGTAATGAAAAAAGGATAACCTACTAAGAAGTATGGCCAGAGATCTCACTTGGAGAAATGTCACTGACTGTTCTTTCACATAAAGAAAAAGGACTCCTTTGTAAATATTGTGTAACTTTTACCACTGGTTCTTGAAGCGGTTATCAAAAGAACACTTTATTGGGAAAACTTGTAAAATAACCATAAATAAGTTCGACAACCTACTAGGGGAAAAGGGCGATTTGGTAGTACATGACAATACCCAATACCATACCAATGCTGTAGACGCCGGAAAAAGTTTCTCTTGGCATACCACAATCCTTCATTAGAAATAGCAAATCAAATTTATTCGCATCGAATGGCACAAATAAAGGAAAATAAGCAAAGTTTGATGATTATGATAAAAACTATTTTATGTGGGAGGCAAAATATACCTTTAAGAGGTCACAGGGATGATAAGGACATTGACAGTCTTATAAATAGGGATGAAAAAGACAGCCTAGTAAACAATGACGGAAATATCAGGGAGTAGTTTCGATTTAGAATGGATGCTGGTGACAACGTCCTGCGTTAAACACTTAGAGATTACTCCTTCGAATGCAACATACATTAGCAAGCACACTCAAAATGAACTGATAAATTGTTGTAAGGAAGAGATTCAAACTACTATCATAAGAAGAGGTGAGGAAGTTCATTTTTTTCTGTAACGGTACTTGACGAGACATTTCTAATCTTTGTCAATTAAGAGGTTCTTTACGATACATTCATGAATGTAATTTGAGGGAAGATTTCCTTACATTTGTTAATGCCTATGATACGATTCGAGAGGAAGATTATAAAACAGAGGGAGAAGAGCGGCGCTTGACCGGATTCGGGTCATATTATTGAGGACATCGTCAAGAACTTTGATTTAAATTTAAGATTATACGTAGGTTTTGGAGTCGACAGTTGCTCAGTAAACAAAAGATGCCGTTAAAGAATTAAAGCTAATAACCGTACACACTCAGCGCTGTCCGTGCAACAATCACGTTTTGAATAATTCAGTGGCAAACTCCTCAAAGGTAGTCTCCTGTAGAAACGCATCCGGAAGTATGAAGAAAGCATCTTTTGCTAACGCCTCTCCAAAAAGATACAATGTTTTAAGAAAAAAATGGGTGCTTCTTTACAGGGTATTTGCAACACCTGTTGGGATGAGAGGCACGAGGGGCAACTTCAGTTTCAAGGACATTCGATTATAAATCTTCACGATGCCCTTGCAGAAATTTCTACTCGCCAGAACAGGAAGACGTCATCTGATGCGTTTTCTCTTATGCAAGCTATCTGAAGTCCAGAATGTCTCGTCGCAGTTGTGTGTCTTAGTCTGTACGGGAAATCGTAAATTCTTACCGGGAACTTCTTGGGCCATTTGCTTCTGTTACAACTGTAAAGCAAGAGTTTTTATTGTGGATCCAAAAGTGGAAGCGAGTAGTAAAGAACAATGAAAATTATCAGATTCTGTTTTGGATACTTTGGAAAACTGCGACGCTAACCTGTATTCCACTATCCACAAACTTCTGCGAACTCTTGCTACACTTCCAGTCAGTGCAACAGCCGCGGAGCGCAGATTTTCTACTCTACGTCGGCTGAAAACGTGGCTTCGAGCAAATGTTGACGAACGTAACGACTCACTTTGTTTGCTCTCAAGTCAGTTCACCGTCAAAAACCACTGGACCCAGAAGCCATTATTCGCAGATTTGCTAAGAGGGGGAAAAGGGGTCAAGAATTTTTATTATAAATATGTACTTTTAATGACTCCAAAGTGTTCGTTTTGTTTCTTGTTTGAGTTTGATTTAAATTGAAAAATAAATTGAAGCTTGATTTACTAACATGGTTTTATTTAAAACCCATACTTCAATATTCATAAACCATTTTCCAAGCTCTTCGAGTTAGTGCTTTGGAATAGTGTTACCAAGAAATTAGATTTTCTAGTCTTGTAATCTTGTCTAGAAAATTTATACATCACGCTTCGATTATAATTGCAAAAAGGTAAATATTTCAATATTTTTTCATGTTAGGGCAATTTTGAATATTATTTGTTTAAATGAATTTTTGCCCACTCTGCCAGAGACAATGTCTCAAGAATTAACAATGCATTCAAATTTTGGGTTCAATAGAGAGAAACAATCCCAGTCGTATACAGCACTTGTACATAATTTTTCAAAAACCGCAGTTTAGCTTTTGATACGTTCCCCCTAAAATATTAGTCTGTATCCGCCCCTTGGTATGATGGAAGCTAAAGTGCTAAAACTACACCGCCGTTATCGGCAAACACTACAAATCTAAATACTTCTAAAGTATGTTCTCGAATACACAAAAATAAGATCTATATTTCTACTTTGCACGCTGATAGCTCAGAGCTTCGAAAGTACGAGGTGGAAGGGAAACGTCTATTTACATAGTATTCGGTTCTATGAGGACAACTCCTAAACTGTAATTGACTGGATTATCAAAGAGAATACAACAGAAAAAGTAGAACATAAAATTCGTAAGACGAAATGTATTATGCGGTGAATAATGTGAGTGATGTGTGCGGAAACACGAAGAGAAGCAAATCTGAGGACAATAGTTGCTAAGACGAGCGACGTGGAGAGAAGTGGCCAGTGTGTCCACCGTGATAACAGGTGCAGAAAGGAACCCCTAATACGTCTGTAGATCGGCAGTGTACGAGTATGCCTTCTACGCGATTTCAATTATTGTTACTGGAAAATTCCTTCACGAAATATTGATTTGTGAGGACATGGGCATTTGCTCAAAAAGTCGAAAAAATAATATATACTTAGATATAAATGTCATGGGTAAATTTCCTATAAATTATGAAAAACTGAGGTCTCAACAAATCTTTCCTTGGAATGATTTCTATCAAAGATGTATTTCTAGACTGATTACCAAGGTTAGGATTTTCAGGTGCAAATTTCATATGAGAAAAGTGAGTAGATGCTGAAATAAGGGACGATAATGTTGTTTTACTCAATTGATTCAAGAAATAATATTTCTCCTATTTTAGTTTATTGAGTTACAAATGAGAATCTCAGAATTTCGTTGCGGCCACCCGTGATATAAACGCTAGTGACAACGAAGAGAATAAGCAGTTACAGCAATGAGCATCGGGGAGTTCATCTATGTGATTGATGTGTTCATCAATCAGCCTGTCCAAGAAATCTGCCCCCACCCCACCATTGATGATATAGCAACATCAGCCCGCGCGATATTGCTATGGAAAGAAACAAGTGGAATGGCGTTTGAAGTCAAATATTTGGAGAACGGTTCGTGGAATTACATGGAACAAACGTTAAATTGGACCTTCAATTAAATATATGTATTAACCAGATCTGCTCGGTTTGGCAAAGGGAATTTTGTTGCTGTGATGCGGTTTAGCTTTCGTAAATTATTTAGTGTAGAACTAAAAAGCAAAATTACATATCAAGGTGTGATGGCATATTCAGTTAGTGAGACTTAGTGTAAATTCGAAGTATCATATTTTATCCTTACGATCATTTATCAAAATTTCATAAAATACTTTCTCAGTGAACCACTACAACACAAATTCAACACCTCTCAAAATTTAATTTAAATTTATATTACCTGAACCTTACAAAGTTGTCAGTTCTTAATTTAATTTAGTTAATTTGAATAAAACTTAAAACAAAAAAATAATTGAAGCAATAATATAATTTTAAAAATAGGTCGTAATTATACTATAACATACTATTTTACGATCGAAATATTTCATAATTAATCAATATACTGGAACAAATTACTAAAAGTACAGTTTTTTAGTCAGAAAGATGAATTTTAAATATTTATACTCGTCAAAGAGAGTTTCACATATCTCTTCCATTTACCCACTCTTAATCCCTCTAAAGAGTGGGATCGGAACAGACATCGGCGAACGAAATCACACACATTCGGTTCACTGTCCTGCACCACACGAACATGTGGATGAGTGGAACAAAATACAAGTCATATATCGCTCATTTCCACGAAAAATTTTCAAACCACATTTAATGCTAAATGACTAATTGATGAATACCACTGGAGCATTTCCGCGAATTCTGATCAATAATTCTATTTTTTAAATTTATTTATCCATGCCGGATACACAGAAATATCCTCGTCTGTTAATTCAAAGAGAATCTCTTAATGAAATAAAAATCGTAATGCTTTCATTAATAATTCTTTCTCGACTACTGTTTCCTTCATTTTTATTCTCATTTATATTTTCTTGTAATACGAAATGTACATACTTTTTTAATAGACATAGAAGTAAAGAACTAACGCATATTATTTTTTCCACAAATTTAACGTAAACGCAGGTAATTTCGGATACCTTCCAGTTCGGATACCTGTCAACATACGAAGAAGATGAATTAATTATATGATAAATCTTTGGAGTGTTTTTAAATCCAAATTGCACAGACTTTTTAAGAAAATAATGAAATTAGAAAAATTTTATTCCAGATCTTGTAATCAGCATCAGCAGATATAAGTTGTTTTCCAGATATATTTTCAATAGGCAACTGGCAAAACAACTATGTTATGCGGGTTGCCTGCACGAGAGATCACTAAGTTAAAATATTTATTGATTCTGTTAACACATTCCCCCTATCAGAGAGGCGAGCAAAAGAGAAAACCATCCTATATTTCTCACCCTCACCCTCGCTCTCTCTCACACTCTCTCTCCCTCGCTCTCTCCCACACACTATCTCTCTCTCACACACACACTCTCTCTCCCTCGCTCTCTCTCCCTGAACTCTCAGCCAAGAACTTGGGACTGCTATTCCAAGACACCCTGTCATGGAATCTTCAAGTGATGTCCATGTGTGGATCCGCGTTCAAAGCGATCTATCTGCTCCGCAGAGTGGCCATAGACTTTCCCGCCCATGTAAGACTGCAGCTGGTCCAAAGCTTAGTGTTGCCCACCTTCGATTATGCCGCTACTGCCATGTGTGACCTGAAGAGCGAGGAAATGGATATGCTCCAAAAAGCGCAAAATGCAGCGTTGCGATTCGCCCTTCGACTACGTTTGGACGAACATGTTACCCCACATTACCAGCGGCTGGGTTGGCCTTGAAGAGAAAGGACGAAACTACAATTGGCTACAATGGTGTTCAAGGTCCTGAAATTCCGGAAACCAGACTACTTGTACGATCGATTCAGGTTCTTATCGCAAGGAGACACTCGAAATAAAGACAGGGTGCTTGAAATACCGTGCCATCGAACTGCAATGCTTGCGAGATCCTTTGTCGTCCAAGGCTCGAAGTTCCACAACGAGAACATGAACTCTTTGACCCATCTATTAAAGTGGTAACGTTTAAGGAGACATTCAAGGAACTATTATTGAGTGAATATTAAGTGTTGAAACTCCTTGACCTGTCTATTAAAGTGGTAACGTTTAAGGAGAAATTCAAGGAACTATTATTGAGTGAATATTGAATTATGATTGGAGAACTAAGAAGTAACATTTTATTTTATCTTTTTTGTTTAAATTTTAATTTCTGTTTTAAATCTTACATATGAATATAAATGAATGTATTCGACGCTAGAAGGATTTGTAAAACATATTTATTCAGGGGGGGGTGGAAGAGAGGGCCTTATGGCCCTAACCTTCCTCTGATCGCTAAATAAAGACGTCAATCAATCAATCAATCCCTCGCTCTCACATACTCTCCCCTCGCTCTCTCTCACACACACACTCTCTCGCTCACACTCTCTCTCACACACTCTCTCTGTCGCTCTCACACACACACTCTCCATCGCTCACTCTCCCTCTCTCACACTCTCTCGCTCACACATTCTCTCTCTCTCTCTGTCGCTCTCACTCTCTCTGTCGTTCTCTCGCACTCTCTCTCTTTATCTATGGAAGGGGCTAATACTGGAACGTCCGTAAAGAGATGTTCATCTAAGAGAGAAGTCCACCAGCTAGCGAGGCGAGTTTATCAAATGAAGAAAAGAAATATTCATAAAACGAAATATTTCATACCGTCAGGAAATAATACAAGTTGGTTTTCGGGTAAATGTTTTTTTATATTTTAACGATAATTAATGTGTATTATTTTTAATGTGGTTTTGGCATCTCCGCGACCAACGGTTTCTGATCCTCATCACACAGCTTGGTGTTGTATTGTCCCCGGTGTCCCAACACATTTAGTGTTCATCACAAGCACTGACTGTCACAGTCAACTAGGAAGTCTCATAGACGTGTGAGTAACCGATCAAAAACAGCTATTGAACAAATATAATGCAGACACACACACACCACAACACATTCGATTCTCCAACTTCTAATTCAAAGTCCCGTGTGATCAGATGTCATCAGTCACAACCTTCTTGAAAGGAGAAACCTGAGAACCACGTTAGGTAAACACATTAGGACCCAGTCACGTATTTCCACCGGCAACCGCCGATTCTCATGCAGAATAGCTGCATACTGCAGTCGATTCGTAGGCGGCTGGAAAGGATGAACTCGGGGTCATTGCTGACATACACTTTTCTGGACATGTTCGTTTATATCCGGATTTAAGTGAAAGGAAATGCGAAGCATGTTTGTCATAGTCCTGATTTAAGACTCCCCATATTCCTTTGGGTTTAAAAACACCACGTCGATGCGAAACTAAATGCATTGGAATGCTTCCATTCAAACGTTTGCAATATGTGTGGATTTTGGTAGACATGCAACAGTTTTCTTGTTCAACACTAATCTTCTAAATATTGACGTCGTCAAGGGAATCGAACTCACAATTTTCGCTGTTTAGATGAATGTTATGGAATGTTAAGTGCTTCTCAACTTCACAACTACCGTTTGCTTTTTAAGGGTAAATGGGACAAATCACTTCCATAAAAGTATTAACAATGCGTGATTTATCATGTTTCGTTTCTATACGTTTTTTTTTCCAAATAATATGTACGATCCGTTTGAAAAGTACACACCTCACATTTGTCTTGATTTGCATGTTTACTTTTAAAATATCGTTTCAAGTTATTTTCTGAGTCAAAATTTGAGCTTCAAATGCTACAACTGTACATTTTGTTTATTCACACCAACAACAACACTAAAGAAATACACTAAATGAAAAAAAAAACTGAACACACTTGAAACTAATAGACAATAAAAAACTCTACACAACTTTAAAACAACAAACTTTACTGGGAACTTCGCACCAGGACAGGAACTAAAGCAACTGTACGATCAAGTGATTATGTACGTCTGACTCACGCAATGCGTCTGATCCTGGTGTGAATTTTTTGAGATGGAATTTCTTCGTACGTGACCGGAAACAAGGCACGGATACAAGGCGGGGAGGTCAAGGGGGTGATGACACCCCTAAAATCCCATAGAGAATGAGTTTCTAGTCGCGCAAAAGTGTTTATGGTTTTCAAAACAGTTGACGCATTTTAACGATTTTTAATCTGTAGTTAGTGCAACAGCGTATTTGTAGAAACGATTTAGCAACGCCATTCCCAGTTCGACCAAGTTGTAGTGGCGGCGATGGTGGTGCCATTATGGTTGTGAGAGTGGGTGTTGATGCAAATGACGCTCATGGGAAGAGAGTCGTCTTCGGACGTTCTCGAGTTATGCAAATTCTCCGAATTCGAGTAAACTATTATCCCCTGAAATTTTTGACGAACCTAGATTCCAGCCACGAATTCTCCACTCTACCAGGGTCTCTGCAAATCTCGCAACAGAAACGTCTCACGTAAACAGAAGTATCAGCTTACAATCAGCCGGTCTTCTCAACTCGCATATCTCTAACGCATTGAGGCGATATCAAGAATACTTCTCATATCCAAATACATTAAAACATTTTAGTATCGTCGGGTGGGGTTCGTCTCGGGTAGGGTATGTATAACTCGGGTAGCTCATGTATAATTCATAGGACCGATTTTCTATTAGAGGTTTTTCATAATATGTTAATGTTTCCATGCTGTTCTATTTCTAGATGGTTTATCGTTCAAGGCTAAATATAAGTACTTAATTCAATTATTAGTAGTTCTTGTAGCGTTAGGGTGAATGATTGCGTACGCACACGAAAAATGCGATCAAAATTCGTGATAAATAATATAAGAAGATACATAATTAAAGAGTACCTAACCTACTCTCTTCCTGAGTAATGTCTCTGAGCGTATTTATTACTATTTAAAGTAACACGATTTAACATGATTATCATTAATTGCATGATTTTATTGTTTGCATGTGGTGCTACAGATTTTCCTTAACTTTCTATTATTATTTCTTGGATGATTGATATACCTGCTCAAATGTTAATGTATAACAACTAACAAGTGTAGCAAGCCAGGAGACTATCAAAGCAAAACCTTTTTTCATCAATGCATCATCAAGTTAGAAATTAAAATACGTTAATTGAAAAGTTTTGTCAAACAAACTATTAATTAGAATATAGAGAATGAATAATATGTAATCTATGATTTATAAATGTAGGTATTTATGATAGAAGTACATCATTCAAGGAAATAATGAAATAGATAACATTGTATGATGACAAAAGAAAATATATTAATAGTAATGAAATATCTATAACATAAGACATATTGTATTATAATGTAAAACTTTTTCCTTAAACTTATTTCTTTCTACCTTGATTTTTTGCAGAACCATTTTCTCATGAATAAAATTCAATATAAGGAAATATTAATTATTTTATATCACATAAATTTGTCAAAAAACAATTTTCACTGCGTATAAATATTTTATTTATTTGTTAGTAGATGATACCCGAAAACGACTTGTTGAATACGGTTTTAATACAACCGCCTTCGTGATTAACCCAGGAAAATAAAGCAATAAAAGGCCTTACCCTGAAAAATAAGAACAACAACCTAGAGCTGGAATCTTTTTTTAATTGATAGTAAAATCCTTCGAGAACAACGTACTAAAATTCTCGCGCTTTCCTCCCCGAACTTCCCTCTTTTTTTTGGGGGGGGGTGGAATATTTAGGACCTCGGATTTACAGAGTTGTACGCCTCTAGCATGAAAACTATGAGGCCAATCCTTGTGAAGATGACATTCTTAAAATTACAATATCAAATTGCTCTAACTGACTGATAACATTATCAACTTCATCCAAAACCAAATTTTACGACCAACATACACCACCCCCACCCTAGAAGAAAGTGGAGTATTTCTTCTGCTGCCTTGCATCAACATCGTTTTCTCCTCTTTTGTCCCTTCTCCTGGAATAACAATGTACTAATAAATAGCCAAGGGCTTTTCCGGTCAGTGCTCTAACTGAACCGCAGCCAGTTGTTGGAGCAAAGTACACATAAACGGCCACTGCGCACAAGAGGGACACATATTCATAGCATAGTAAACTAAAGAGATGGCAGCATGGACTGTTCAATGATATATCGATACTTACGTAGCAATAAGAAGAGAAAGATGGAGTTAATGTTAATAGAGATGTTACGCGTGTATAAGAATGAACGTGTTACCATCTGTTTAGATGGGAATGGTCGCTCCAGTTCACGGGATGATGTTCGGACAACTGGAAATGGAAAACTATTGGAAAATATTATTTTTACCAATGATATACATATGCACAATGAATTAGGCGTGAAGACATTTCATGGAGAAAATGGACAATCTATTATAGATTTAACTATGACATCCATGACAAGCAAAGTAATGGCATGGGAGGTAATAGATGGAATAATGTCCGATCACAAGGTATTAATTTTTGTAATTGGGAGTGAGGCAGGGGCGATAAGCAGGTAGTGGGAACGAAATTTACGACGGGTAAATATTGAGGAGTTCCAGCGAAGAATACAATTAATGAAATGGAACAAAGGTGAGGAGGATACAGTCGAATAGGCAGTCGTTGAATTGCAATTAGATTTGCTGAGGCTGGTGACCGAATGTGCACCAAGAAAGCGAACACGTGAGGGAAGGTTAATGCGTGGTGGAGAGATGATCTCGATTTGTTAAAAAGGAAACGGGCAAAGGCACGGAGAAGATGCGGAGTGTCAGTAGAACGGGTTGAGGAAGAGAATTGGCTGACACAAAGGGATTTCAAAAAGAAAAGAATAGAAAATGAAAACGTGCGAAGATTTCGTATTGCAGAGTATGCGCAAGACCGTGTGGGGAGTGCCATACATAATCGCGTGAGAGAAGTTTAAGAAAAGGCACACAAGGAGTATTTTAATACAAACGACAGAACATACGGATGGAAGAACAGAAATAGGATTACTATTATTACAAAGCATGTTACCAAGGGACGGAGAGGTAACATTGGAGAAGAAAGGATTCCACTGACGAAGTGTTAGTAGAGTTTACGCAGGAAGAAATGGACGACGCAGCACGTCGATTGAGTAAGAGTGACAAATGAACTTATACAGGCCAGTTACCCAGCTATGAGAAAAATAATGTAAGAATTATTTAATACGTCCTTCAGTCATGGTTTTTGGAAAACTAAATTTCCAAAGGAGATCACCGATTATTAAGCACAATGGAGAAAAAATTCACATAAAACGTGAATATATATATTTAGTGATATGACATTCGCAGGGCACGTAACGTATGTAACGGAGAAGATCAAGAAAGTACTATTCATTACTTCGTGTGTGTATGAGTAAATATAATATTAAGTTACGTCATCTTTTGCAACAAAGAAGCAATTCTCCCAATTCTTCACGTACGGGTGTAAAGCGTGGGGTAGAGAGCTCAGAAATATAATACAGAGGAATAAATTACACCGTGAGTAATGATTATGTTTGTTGAGGTTCAGTGGAGCATACAGCACTACACCTGCTGATGCGCTTGATGTTTATACGAAGTCCATCCCATAGAAACATATTTGCAGATAATCTTGCGACGGCGATGTTGAGAAATGGGAGTTTATATATAAACGATGAAGAAATCTAACAGGAGAAAGGCTGGAAGAGACGGTTAATAGATAAATGACTACCAGCGTGGCAAGTGAGATGGTACGTTTTGTCGATATATGTATTAATTAATATATATACATATGAATATATATATATATTCATTCATATAAATTATTAGCAAGTTTCAAATCAACATTTTGTATGTGTTTTAAGAGTTTGGATCTGTTCTACGGAAGTATAAGAATGATAGAGTGAAAAAAAAGCTCATATCTCACATCCGGTCGGAAGGGAGGTGTGAGGCACCTCGACCGCGCCTGCCACACACGAATAGTTGAATATACAAAAACACAGTCTTAGCGAGTGATGTGAGAAGTACGAATGAATGTGAGTATACTATAAAATTTTTAGAAGTGATAAAAAAATTATTTCATTTCCTTCACACAACAGAACATTTTCAAACATTTCCCTTCATTATATTATTAAACACATTTCTATTATATAAACACATTTCTATTATATAAACACATATTCATTAAACACATTTCTATTATATAAACAACATATAACTTTTTTTGTAAACTACATTGTTTTAGATAATGATGATGATGGGAACAATCCAACATTGATGGAAACTATTGGTAAGTGTGTTTTGCATGATTTTTTCTTCTTCTTCAATATACAAAACTCTTTAAATTTTTTTTAAATTCATGTTTCTTTCCTTTAGAATTACAACCAGCACTCCCATCATCTACCTCGCTGGTGTCCGTTCATGAAGGTGTGATAGATATGAAACGATGTTATTCTCTCTCATTTATTTGTAGATGATATTGTTTCACCGCACTCACTCCTCTCCGAGTTCAATATTTTTATATTATTTTTTATTTTTTCCATAAAAAATTATTTTTATTCAATACTAAACAATTTTTTTGTCTCTAGACATTGATGTGTGTGGCGGGAAACTGTTGCATTGCTTTTAATTTTATTGAATGCTTCAATTTTATTCATGTTCTGTTCTAAAACATTTCATTATTTTTATTTTTCAGAAGAAAAATGTTGTGATCTCGATGAGACATCATATGGATGTTAGGTGGAGAATGAGGTAAGCCGGAAGCCAGCATGGCAGCCTTTGCTTGTGTGGTCAGAACATTCCATGTCGTTTCAAAAACATGTGTGTATCATAAACAGTGTACATATACAATGTTTTTAGAGCAGTGTAAAGTTCAGTTTGTGTGTGCAGTGCGTCAGTTGCAAAAGAATACACCTTACAAAGTGACTACATGTTTAGAAAAAAAAGAAGTCAAATCTGACTATCGTCAAAGCAGAAGCAATACGAAGGGAAGGAAAGAGAGAGAGAGAAATTGATTTTATAAGAAGTTGAATTCAATAAATATTTGTTTAAAGCAAAGAGATTTCAGTGCAAAAAACTTAATTTAAAAAAACAATCTATGGATATATGATTACATACAATCATTTTTTATGCTGAATATTTGAAGGAACTTCGTCTGTTCTTATAAACGTTTGAACGACTCGCGTGAAATAGCGGAAAATATTTTATCTTAATTTCGCTCCATGTCTGCGATTTTTCGTACTATTAAGTACAAAAAATATTTGAATTATTTTTCTTTCAAATATTCTTACTTTGTGGGATTATGTATATAAATTTCGCAGACCCATGTATTTTCAAAATTTTATGTCGCCGTAAACGGATTACGACAGCTTAAAAACTGCGCTAAAATAAAATAATAAAGAAAAGGATGCCAGTGATAAGAAGATTTCTCAAAACTGTACTCAAAGAGTGGCTGAACAAAAACTGCAAAACAATGTTTTTTACAGTACCGCTGAGCTTTATTTTTCGCAACTTTCGATCTGCAATTATCCGAAAGTTTCATATAAATCTATTATACTTAACTAATTTTTTAACTTCACATCATGTGTGTATTCTTTCATATATTAAAAATCGTGTATGGTGCAGATGCGCACCATGACCATGAAATTTCTAAGAGGATTATAAAGGTCTCGCGGGAGGTTTGTGTTGAGTTGCACACCATTGTCAGCTCCTACGTTATTTTCCTTCTCTTCGCAGGCAATCATTGAGCCTACGAACATTCTTTGTCACCCAAAAGCTATAGCAAGAGCATTATAACACATTTATTTAATTCACCTTTTTTCAAAAGTTAAAAAAGATTTATATTTATTTAGAATACAGCATTAGAAAGTTACGGTATGAGATTTCTGTCAGATAAACACTTTCGTGAACTTAAAAAAATATATTATTCGACACCGTTAAAAGTGTTATTAGTATATTATGAAGTATAGTTCGTCGGATAACTTCTTCAATAAAACAATTTCAACATTTCTCAGACTATTTTGAGAAAAGTTTTTTTTTTAAATTTAAAACATATTATTCGCCTGATGAGAACTGTGCTCACATTCGATATGTTGTGTTCAAAACTATGTTAAACAAAAAAACTAGTCAGAAAATATGATGAAATTATTTTAGTCATCGCTTAATTTTTCCTTGCTCTTAATCTCTACTACCATTCAGTTGTATTTAGATTATTTCTTAACTTTAAGAACAGTAAATAAATTTAATGATTTTAATGGATTCAATGATAACAGTTGAATGTCAGCTGTGCGACAGTTTTCTTGCGTTTCTTCGTTTTCCTATACAGATTTTCTGAGACAAACAAATTGTTAGTTTCATCAGCGAAAATTATTACTAATAATCATAATAAACACACCAATAAAAAATAGAAAAGAATCGACGCAAGGTGGAGCAACGATTGTATGTTACGGGTTCATTTGCAAATTTACATTGATAAAAAAGTTATTAGAATGTTTTGTTTTTCTGAAATTTATAAATTTGTTCGTAAAATTGTATTATTTAAAGTTAAAATAATGACTTGGTTTCTCCATGCTGAAAAATAAAACACTTCTAAATATTTTTAAATGTTGAAACATACATCGTACTTCAAGTACCTGAAACAAATTTCATAAGATATTCTGTCATATAATGGTATTGATATTTTGCTGTTACACAATAGTTTTAAAAATTACATCCTCGTTTATAACACTCACTAAGTCAAAATTAAATTTATCCTTTTCTTACAGCTTGTCTTTTGCTAATTTAGATATCAAATTTAATAATCTTAGTTAAGTTACTTCAGGTAACCAAATAAAAATAAAACAACATGACTTTTTCACTGCATTTCTCATGGAGAGAAATTAAATTTAAAAACTTTATTTAAAAAATGAGAAGTTTAAATTAAAATCGGGCACCTCGGTATTTTAGTTCTTAAAATTATCTTTGAAATGAAAAACAAAACATTGGCGTCATTTAATATCATTAGGAGGTAATATTTCATTATACATCAAACAAAAGTTTTGACATCAATAAGCAATTGCGAAATAAAATAAATTGAAAAGAATTAATGAACTTATCAAATAGTTTGTCAAAATGTTCACATTCGTAATTTACAACAGGTAACAAGCTTATTCACATTCATAGAATTATCGTGTTTGATCAATCTCCCTTTCTTCTCCCCTACGTTGAACTCAACACAGCGTTGCGGAAGAATGCTCATTCTGACTTTGAAAAAAATTTCTATAAACTTATGATGAATGCTATTTATGGAAAATCATGTAAAAACGTATGATTGCATCGTCTCATTTATCTTGTGACGCAATGGAAAGGGCGTTGTGGTGCACAGAAACTTATTGCCAACCCAAATTTTGTGTGTAGTCGTCCTATTGAAAGTGATCTCATGATAGTGAAATTGTGTAAAACAGAGGTGAAGATGTGTATGTAGGATGTTCCATATTAGAACTTTCTAAATATCATATGTATCACTTCTATTATACATTTCTTAAACATCACTTCCCAGATATGCGTCTCGTATATTTAGATACAGATTCATATATCTTTTCCACTTCCAAAAATGTATATGATGTTATGAAATTGTGTCCTTCATACTATGATACCTCTATGTTTGAACACGGCAATCGTTTTGATATCATTCCTTGTAACAAGAAAAAGTTGTAGTTGTTCAAGGATGAGTGTGGTGGGGACGTGTTGATTGAATTTGAGCGTCTCCGTCCTAAAATGTATGCCTTTCAGACACTCTCCCACATGATTACATGTAAAGCGAAAGGTATTAAACGAAGCATTGTTCAACACTGTATTATAAAGAATGTTTGTATCATAATACAGTGTGAATGGATATGCAACATTTTATTCAATCCAAAGCATATCATGTGTATTCTTTTGAACAACAGAAGCACTCTCTTCAGTGTTTCGATGATAAACGTTATTGGATGGATAGGATAAATAGTTTACCATGGGGACACAATCGCATTGGAGAGACATGAACCATGGATGAGGCACATGTCTATCAACTGGCCATTCAAATGATACATACTATGTTGGATGTGATTGAATGTGTCTATCACAACATGCCTGTCAGAGAGCTTGCATTACAAGCACATGGCTGTCTCTTGGCATTATTTGAGAGGACACATGACGTTGCTCTCGCTGAATGTGATAGTGTGATACGTCAAGCACTCTGGAGACTGTGCCATCCACCGAATGAAAATCTTCCACCCCCCTATGAGGGTGTCTAAACACTGTTCACAACTTGTAAATAATAAAAGAATATCAATATATTATATTTTTTTAAACAACAATCTCTCTTTTTTTTCATCCCCTCCATTTCTTTTCAGGGTTGCATTGAAACCATTTAGTATTTCATCATTTATTTTTTAGTTTAACATAACATTGACATCACACTTTTTTGTTTCATTTTTTATAAAATTTTAGAGTTTTTTTTGAAGGATAGCAACAACATTGAAGGTATGTATTGTCTTTTGAAAACAATTTTCTTTAAAAAGTTATGGGATAGACAATGTAGCATAAATAATTTTTTGATAAAAATCATATGCACCCCCCCTCATGTCCTATCATCATTTGCCCCCCCCTTCTTCTGATGTCACCACCTGTTTCGGTATGCAGACTTTTGAAAGCTATTTCTTCTTAAATTTCAAAAAAGATATGGGATAGACAATGTAGCATAAATAAACATTATTATTTTTTATAATTTTTTTTTCGTTTTTGATATAAATCATATGCACCCCCCTCATGTCCAATCACCATTTGCACCCCCCTTCTTCTGATGTCACCATCTGTTTCGGTATGCTCACTTTTTTTGAAAGCATTTTCTTCTAAAATTTCAAAAAAGTTATGGGATAGACTATATTGCATAAATAATTTTTTGATATAAATCTTATGCACCCCCCCCCACCCCCCTCCTCTCATCAGCTATTGTGTCTCATCATTTGCACCCCCCTCACCTCTCATAACCTATTATCATTTACACTCACGTCTCCTCTCATAACACAACATTGCATAAAATTTCAAAAAGTTATGGGATAGATATTGAGTATTATTTTTGATATAAATCATATGCACCCCCCCTCCCTCCCTCTCCTCTCATCAGCTATCATCACTTACATCCACCTCTCCATTTCTTTTCAGGGTTGCATTTACTATTTCATCATTTATTTTTTGTATAACATTGTAGTTTTTTTATAATAATTTTCTTTGAAAGGATAATCATTGAAGGTATGTATTGTTTTTTAGAAAGCAAAAAGTTATGAGATAGACTTTGTAGCATAAATAATTTCTTTTGATATAAATCATATGCACCCCCCCCTCATGTCCTATCATCATCATTTGCATCCTTCTTCTGATGTCACACAACATGTTTCAGTATGCTGATTTTTTGAAAATTAATTTTTTTATATTCTGAGTAGCATAAATAGTTTTTTTGATATAAATCATATGCCCCCCCTCTCCTCCTCACACCTCTCATCAGCTATTGCGCAACATTGCATCACATTGCAGCCCCTCCCACCTCTTAACAGGTATTGCGCAACATTGCATCATTTGCCTACCCCCCACACCTCACCTCTTATCAGCTATTGCGCAACATCAGCGCGTCCACCTGGGGAAAACCCACAAGGGTCGATGCAGTTTTATTAGTCAAACCTCACCTGTCCCAGAAAGTGCCCCATTTTATCTCCTGTTTTTTTCAGTATGCTGACTTTTGAAATTTTGTATTCTGTGTAGCATAAATAATTTTTTGATATAAATCATATGCCCCCCCACCCCTCTCATCAGCTATTGCGTCATTTTGCCCACACCTCTTAACAGGTATTGCGCAACATTACATCATTTTGGCCCCCCCTCCCACACACCTCTCCTCTGCTATTGCGCAACATTGCATCATTTACATCTCTCATCAGCTATTGTGCAACATTGCATCATCCACGTGGGGAAAACCCTCAAGGTCAGGGGAAAACCCACAAGGGGCGATGCAACACGCCTGTTTTGTTGGTTAAACCGCAAGTGTGCTAGAAAGTGTCCCATTTCATCTCATCGCATAAGATTAACATTGTGTTATCTGTGCTATAAAGTGCCACTTTCTGTCAAAACCACAAAATCCGGTGATAAGCTGTTATCAGTTCTTATCTGTGCTATAACTGCCACTTCCTGTCAAAACCACAAAACCGCAACATCCGGTGATAAGCTGTTATCAGTTCTTATCTGAGCCATAACTGGCCTAAATACCTACTCAGCACTACACCTGCTGATGCGCTTGATGTTTATACGAAGTCCTTCCCATAGAAACATATTTGCAGATAATCTTGCGACGGCGATGTTGAGAAATGGGAGTTTATATATAAACGATGAAGAAATCTAACAGGAGAAAGGCTGGAAGAGACGGTTAATAGATAAATGACTACCAGCGTGGCAAGTGAGATGGTACGTTTTGTCGAAAGGATGGCAATTATGTGCATTTCTGAAGGACGTGCGATTTACTGAGAAGAACAGGAAGTGGTTTTGTCCCCAGCCGCAAGAAGCGGGGTCCCTGATAGAACATGGTGATATGAAAACTTATTTAAAACGTTTTAGACTTGTGGAGGAGGATAACATGTGTTTATGTGGAGAAGAATCAGAGACAAGAGAACATATATTTTGTAACTCTCCGTTATTTGAATCAGAACGGACAGAGTATTTGAATAAGATGAAAAAGATGACAATGTCTCGGAGTTCATTGAAAAGATGATTAATACAGAATCGAAATACAGACATTTTAGGAAATACATTAAACAGATACGGAGAAGTATGCATGGGCTAAAGGGTTGCTAAAGGGTTAAATGATGAAAGAGAATAAGACTTTATAATTTTAAAGACGACGTCGTGGAGCAAGATGGATACACGACGGGAAATAAAATAATGAATAACATGTGGAGTGAAATTAGTCCATAATTAGTGCAAAATTATGGTATAGTTTTTTTTCAAAAATCGAAAATGGCGTGGCTAACTTCACGGACGTGAAACGTTGGTAGTTCTGTCTACTGAGACGATGTTTGTTCCGCCCAAACTAGTGAATATTGACTCCGTCAGAGTAAGCCTACGTTTACATACATAAAACGTACTATAAAACTGTGTCAAATTTAGATTATTAATTTTACATTGCAAACGGTAAAATTCTTAGAAGAGATTATATCAGGGCATAAGACGTTCTCATTCCTCTGCACCCGGCGCATGTTGCGCAGAACACGAGAGTATTGGGACGTGGGTGCGCTGAAATATTCCCTTGCCATACTGCGCAAAGCTCTCAACGTTTAGAGATTGACCTTTGTACTTTATAAAGCTATATAAAAACTAAAAGGTAAAACTTTTCAAAATATTTTTAATAAAATCGAATTTAATAAAATGGAATCCCATCTGATGTAGTTTTTTCTTCCTATATGAAAAATTGCTCCGCTATACTGTGCTAAATTAGTTAAAATTCTTGTCAAAATACATAATGAGTTTTAATAGCATCATAACACTTCAATTCTTGAAGTTTTTTAAAATATCGAGGCTTGAAATATCGACTGACTATATTTGACACATGCGAAGTCTGCTTTGGCGCACTTTTTCAGTAATCCTTTTAACTTCCTGTAACACCCCCTGCAAAACCAACTACAGAGGAAAATGATAAAATGGTACATGTACAATAAGAGACTTAGAATTATAACGAAAGGAGTACAATTTGTTTTACAAATTTTTATGAAACTATCAAAAAGAATGAAAAAGGTATTACGTTCTTATACAGAAGTACTACGTAGAAACTAATTTAGGTCCTATGAAGAGAATTATTAAATGGGAAAACGTTTTTCTTGCTTTCAATTTACGATGTATTTTAAAATTGTGTTGCTACCAATTATCTTTCAAAAGCACATTTTCAACGATGAACGTCTCCAATCCACGAAGAAGCTGCTGTGAAATGGTCGACTGTATATCTTAATAATGTTAATATCTGAAACTATTTTCTCAACAGCCACTAATATTGGCAATGTCCTTAATACCCTCCATCCAACAAAGACGTTGAGTAAAACAAAGAGAGATTGTAGTAAATATATAAATAAATAAATTTACTGTCAAAGAAGAATGATAATGTTATTTCAAGGAAGTAGAGAATCTTCAGACAACATAGGTGCCTTCCACTGCTACGCAGAAAATCGTTAATCCGTTGATTGTCATTTAACGAAGGTAACATTTTGTTTCACTTTTAAATTAATTTTAAAAACTATTAACGCTTTTATTAACTTTCATTACATTTATCTTCCGTTAACTGAAAAAACGGATTTACTTTACTTTTATTTAGCATTGTTCCCACGTTGGTCAGAAATTTATCTTACCCCGTAACGTCGCTTACCCCGCTCAAGGCAATCGGGGGTGCTCGTCCTTTCCCGTGAAATGTCAGTGAATGCTCTGTTTTTGCCTCGATGAATGTCTAGGACTCAGCACCTCAGCACTGTCCAGATTCCCACGCTATGCGTCGAAGGACGGGCCTGAAATTGGAAATCAGCAGTCCTCAAGGGCACATCGGGTGACGCAATCGTGGAAACAAGGACTATTCTGATACGGTGACACGCGCCATGGCCATGCCAAGCGGCTTGCGGAGGCCCTCTGATCACTTCTGTTCCCACCCTCTGACTCGTGGTCAGGCCTTGAATTCAAAATCTACAGTGAACGAATACAAATAGAAAAAAAGAATAACTATTATTTAGTTGATGATCTTGACGTATTTGCATTCAGTGTTTTAGCAACATAACTACAAGTTAGGTGCAAGAAAACACAACCTGTTGTCAAACAGTACCGTTTGATAGCTTGTACTGGAAAATATATTATGTGGATTGAATGTTGTCCCTCTGAGATGAAAATTTTCATATGTTAATGTTCATGAAGTGAAAAATTCACCCTATGCAAGGTGATCTGTCTTGAGGAATATATTCTCTTGGTACTTCAAATAAAAGAAACACTATAAATATAACTTGTGTCTATTTTCCTTCTGTACACAGCCTAGCCCACCTAAGTTATAATGAATTATAATGTGTTTGACTGTATAGAATCCTTGACTATTTGACTGATTTCAAATTTAAAATATTCAATTAACTTGTAGCGGTTAACTTTATCTTCCGTTAAATTTCCAACAGCTAATCTAACGTTTTAATGATTAGCGAAGTTAACTTTTGGAGTAATGGATTAACGGATAACGAAGTTAGATTTCAGATTAACTTCCAGAGTAAATTTAGACATCTCTGGTTCCTGCCAATATAACAATTTCATCCAGTAGGTCATTCACATTGCTTCTCATCATCTCATCATCGCTCAAAATCCACTAAAGGTTTTGATACTGTTTCGTAAGATCATTTTTCGACAATAGTCAAGTGTATTGATGTATGAACTGAATGCATTGGCTTACATCTGTTTAAACCTCTCCATTATGGAATTGACTACCGCGTCCAGAAACATAGAACCAGTTTTAAATCAGGGAAAATTCCCCGTACAATTAACTTTATAAATGAAAATTAATTTCTTTATTAATAATGCCAACAATTATGTTACACAATCCATATTTAACTTCATGAAATTTTACTTCATTTTCTTTCTAATTACTACAGTAAGAGAGAGAGAGAGAATTGTACTTGTAAAAGTGGGAGGAAATATGTCGTTAGTAGATATCTCTTGCAACATCTTCATAAAGGCGGCTCCACACATTCGTTATTCAGAGAACCTCGAGCAACCGCACAGCGAATTCCGAACGCTAGCGACTTCTTCGGGAAATTTCCCGGGTATTCGCCTATTGGCGAGCACACTCATCCAGACATGAGCAATTTGCCGAGCACGTGCTCGCACTGGGAACAACGAATAATAGTGTTAATGATTAGAGGTTATAGAGAATGAATCTGAAGTAATCACAGATTCTGCTACGTATGTAGTTGTGTCTTGTGAAATGTTGTAAAGTAAATGGGTCTTATCTAATCGTAATTCAATCAATGAAATTAATTTTTATTCCATATGGATTTAGCTATGGTAATCGATAATCTCAAATTTAAGATCCTTATAGTCATTACAGTTTTTATCCACTCAAAAAGAATCAATATTATATAACTATCTTAATTTGTGTTTCCACAACACCCCACCCTATTTATTTATTCAAATATCTTTTATTACATTTAAGTGTTATGTTCTTATTATTTATAATCATAGTATTTTTTATTTTCACATTTTTTATTTCCTATACACTTCGTGTACAGGAAATATATACTAATACTACCACAAAAATAGATAATGCTAATAATGTCAATACACGTTTAATACTGTGAAACTTTAGGACACTTAATAAAAAAGTAAATAAAGTGAGTAAAAGTGTTTGCGGTTTAAATCTCTCATCAAATAAACTTTACAGTCAAAAAGCAGTTGCAAACTGCGTATGACCACGTTGAAGATAATAAATGAAGTTACTTCATCACTACTTTATTACTTCAAATTTCTCTATTTTATCACTTCTAAAAACACTTATTACTTTGTACGATAAGGAGAAAAATTACGAATAATTAGATTTTTCAGCGATTACTTACTCGAAATAACTTGAAAGCGTATTACTCGTATACTCGCGATCCTTGGTATTCGTAAAAGCACGAATATGTAAATAGTATCACGAACAGGTCATTCGTGAATATTCGCCTATGCTCGACTTCCTTTGATGTTTCTAAAAAGACCGACACGCTGCGGGAAAGGGCGAGCACCGGTGTTCGTGATGCGACGAATAGCGAACAACCCATCCACACTAGTCGCTATTCGGCGAGCAGCTACTCGGAGTTCGCCAAACAGCGAATGTGCGGAGCCAACCTTAAGGAAAGAGATGGAATACGACACCGATACGATGATCCCAATGAACCTTGCTACCATCTCATCCTGGCGAGCGACAACCGGTCTGAGAAATTCGACGAAGTACAAAGTACACTATGCGACAGAAATCGCAGTAGCACAATGATTTCGCAGAATCGCTTCAGCGATCGTCCTGAGAAAAAAATAAGATATATGATTCATTTTGGACTCATTGGATTCGAAGAAGATTGCATTGGATCCGCGATCGTCAATGTATTTGTTAGAAAGTTAAGTATTTCTTGTTTGAATTGACTGTTAAGTGTTGTAATATGACCGCATAATATGACCACATATTACAACACTTAACAGTCAATTCAAACAAGAGAGAAAATTAAATTTTCAAACTTTCATCAGTTCCACTCAGATATCAAATACAATAAGAAACTCTTCAGTGACGCCTCGCCATTTTTTTTCATTATCATACAAGTTTCTCATACAACTTGTTGGGAGCTCGTGATTCTAACTGTTTAGTATTCCTGAAAATTAATGAATTAATGTAATGTGTGTCTGTTCTGCAATGTGTGAGTATAATTCGCGGAAAACAATCAAGTATGTAATACACATTCTAAAAGAGACAAAATGCAATATACTAGATGATAGTAACTGTTAGTACACATGGTTATGTAGTGAATATTTCCTCCTGATGACTTAGAAGATGACTTTAAAAACTCTTGATTAGGATTACCGTAAAATAGTTTTCTCCAATCATGGTTTCCACCATTTCATCTTAGAATTGGCCACGCGAAGCAACTAAAAACGATTTGTCTATTTCAAGAATATATCTGGTAATTTTGTAAATGAAAAAATAATTCTGATTTGTAGGGAAGTATCCAAGATCGTTCATAAGAAATTGTGGAGGGAGAATAAAGGTGAGAACAAATCCCACAGTATCTTGCAAGGAACGAGCGGAATATTTAAAGAACTATCAGCGACAGGACATACTAAATGTACAACTACCATGGACACTAATCGACACACAAATTAAATATGACATTTTCATGGAATACGTAAATAAAATTACACATTGGCGTGAATTGAGATCTACACACGCCTCATCGAGGCAGGGACGGTAACGCTGGAATGCGGCCAAGTTGCGCTGTGCGTTGACCACAATGAGAGATCGAGAACATAAAAAGTGATGAACCTCGTTTTGCAAATGCCAAACATACGAGGTGGCACTTATGCTAAGAAAATAAAAAGAAAAAAAAGTATCTTGCAAGGAGAAGAGGGTATAATTTTTAAAACAAAATCGTCTTATGTAATTATGGACAGTCCCCAATGTGGTTTTGCCAGATCTCATTACGAATCTCCTCATAATAATGCCACGTAAATTTTCTCGAGATTCCAGTTGTGTTCAGTATTATTGCATCATCATATAAACAGGCCATGGATTGAAGGATTACGCGCATATTATCTTGAAAATTGATATTTGCATAAAATTATTCTTAATGGTATAGTCCCAGTCAGATCATTAGTACATATGATAATGGTTTTAAAATAATTAAAGAAGATAAAAAAACCTTAACCTTGTGTCTACATCGAGAAACGGCTGGCACGGGCCTGCGCCTGGCGCGAAAATTTAATGTGTCTGATTAAATTCTCATTAACACAAAAAATTAAATGCGTACAGAAAAAATCTCGGAGTGAAAAATAGTATTTTTATTCGCTACAACTTTCCCACGAACGTTGCCTGTCCTGAAAATTAAAAAAATCTCTACATAACAACTTTTTCAGTCAGAAAAGAGAAAAATTTCATATACTATATTCTACTTTTAATTCAAGAGATCATAAGTTAATGGTCATTCTTTTTGCGATAGTCCAATACAATTCTTAATAATTCTTTACAATTACTTCATAGTGTTGTGTTATTTCAATAAGAAACACCGAAATATGAAAATTAGGTTACTTCCATTTAATATAAATAATATTTCTTCTTCGTTTAAATGTGACTTCGAAATTATCCACGAAACTATATTGTAGACACGACGCAAATATGAGAGCATGTGCACTCTCGCATATATCTTAGTTCTCAAAACCTTTTTATATCTATAATATACGTTATTATATTTCCTTCCAAATGAAAATCAGAAATGAAACATGCAACATATGTTTCGGTTCAGAGTCTGATTGACAATTGTCAGTGAGTTACGAACAGAAATTCAAAGGGTTCTCTGAAGATATTGAATAGAATTTATATCAAATGTCGAATCGAATATATCGAACTTACAAGTAAATCAGCAGCGAACGCGTCAGCGAATTGTAAAAGTTCTACTGAACAATGTTAATGTTCAAATAAATCAAATAGACCACGTGTCTGGAAGAATTACGTGTCTGGTCTTCGAACGTTTTTATTGTGGATTAGGTTATCGGGAGGTAAGTAATCGATACTTAATTATAACTGTGATTATTCAGAGAGAGTTCAAAGGCACAAGAATGCAGCGCTTTTCTCAACGGTTGTTCACTTTGTCAGTAGAGTTAATTATTGGCAGTGAAGAACAGAGCTTAGAATACTTATGATCTGGATCATGACCACTCAATATAATTGATATACTATCGTGAGGTCTTGGTCAATAAAATCAATTTCTTAATAACTTGCCAGCGTTTCGGTTTTTATTTGAAACCTTCTTCATGGCTCGTTATTCTATTATGGGAGGTCTGATAAGAAACCCCAACCCACTCTGTGGTATGTGACTTCCTCCCAGCACACCAAACTGTTCATCATCATGATGAATCAACAATGATCATGTACAGTGTGGTGTGCTGGGAGGAAGTCATGTCACAGAGAGGGATGGGGTTTCTTACCAGATCTCCAATGATTTCTTCCATAATAGAATAACGAGCCCTGAAGAAGGTTTCAAATAAAAACAGAAACGTTGGCGAGTTATTAAGAAATTGATTTTATTGACCAAGACCTCACGATAGTATATCAAAGAACTTCGAATTACTTTCAAAATAAAGTAGTGGCGCAATATGAAAGAAATTACTGCATTTTTTGAAGACAGCAATCAGAACTGGAAGAAATCCACAATACATGACATGGGCACTTTTATATACAACAGTGATGAAATTCATAAGGTATTAAAATATTCAGTAAAACAATTTTCTTCTCTCATGAATATATTCAATGAATACAACCCAGATACTTGAAGAATTATCTGGGTTAAAAATTAAGAGAGGAAATATTATTCAAGATGGAAACTTGAAAATTAGACATTGTTTTGAACTGTTGACTATGCTGGAAATAATTTTTAGTAATTCCGATAACAGAGGAGTGAACAAGGATGAACTGTTTTTCCACAAATGTTCTCAATATCTTAGAGACCTAATTGAAATATCACCACGGCATTTATTAGTGAACATTGTTATTAAATTTTAGGTCTTTCAACATTTCAATTTAAATAGGTGAGACAGATTAAAAATGTTTGCATATTTTTGTCGTCTCCGCTAATAACCCCAGTATGCATCCCATCTCCTACTAGTTATATACCCCTACGTACTAAATGTCTCTACTTATAATTTTATTTCAGTCCAAAATTATTTATTTTTTGGTACTTTTTTAAAATTTTTAACGTATTTAATGGATTCCAAAAAACACCAAGTTTTATTTTAAAAAGTTCATACATATAAAAACTCAGTCCATTAATGTAAGAAAAAAGTGAAACAGTAACTATCAAACATTTAAAATGTGCAATAGTAATAAATGTGTTTGTATTGCACTTTGGTATGAACGAGGAGACAACCTACGTGCTGTACAGAGACAGTCCCGCAAGAAAGTCCCTTTCTATAACCTGCCTTGAAAAGGATGGTGCAATCTGCGAATGCGCCATTTAGCAAATATTGCATAACTTGCAAATATTGTCCTTTGCTGACCCTTAACCTGTCAACATTCTCCCTTAACTGAACCAGACTGTAACAGAGCGGCGCCATCGCTACTGGGAAATGGGTCAGTTATCGTTTCATACTCATTAGGTATGAGCGCTATGCATTGCCTCAGAGTAAAATTCCCAAAGTGGTCAAAGGGTACAACTTGTAGGTGAGTGCCCAGCTGAAATACTATCCGTCCTTCAGTATCTTAATTTTTCAACATCATAATACAAATTTAATACAAAACTTGACTGTACACCGTCTTGTGGGAACCGCGCCGGTCGAATTTTCGCTTCCGAGGCATCACGCGGTTGCACTATTTCACTAAAATTATTGTAAAATCAAAACTATTCGTCGAAATTTTACGGTTTACAAACTTTTTTTATTTTCGTTAAATGCTCAAAACAGATAATCCATTAAATTTTATGATGATCGAGTTATTCCTTCTTAAATAACTCTCTTCAATTACAGTATTTTAACACTTCTATTTCTAATAACATTTTCTCGATAATTAAGGTTAGTTTATCGAGATAGACATATGCTGACGCGGACATTTTTGTAGAACTCTTTGAGACGAACAATATTGCCGCTCATAGTTGTTACCTATCTCTTACAGTTTCGGCAGCGTAAGCAAATATAACTTTATTTTTCTGCTAATCCGCCGCGGGCTGCGTCATTCAGTCGTTCGAATGCAGTCGGGCTACCCGGCTGAAGATTGCACGCCAGCGTTGGCGTTGTTCCGCTCTGTAGGAAAACGACAACATTGATTACGCAAAGATGAGTCAAATAAATTTCCCGCTGGCGTTGTCCACACCGCGCTGCGGGGTATTTTGAAGTGGAGGAAAACGGTCCTTAAGTTAGCCCAGACTGGACCGTCCTCTTCAAGGTTCGCGACGGGCATTCTCGTGGACAGGTCGTTTTATATTCTGGAGAACATTCGCCTCCCCCTCGGAGTATTCCTGGATAAAGCCCCCCCCCCCTCATAAATAAATCCTGGGTGCCCCTGTAGTACGCACTCGGAGAAAAGTCCACACCCACTCGCAATAGGAATTCATTCCCTGCTAAGGCAAGGAGACGGTTGGACGAAGAAGAGAAGTCTTTCGACGCGCGGCACCGACCTGTGCCGACCCTGCTAAACAGACCGACCCGTTGTCTTCCGCCCACCCCTCACCGATCCGCCTGATCGCAACAGAAGACGGGAGCGGCAGACTAGCTCTCTGCCTACTAGCAATGTCCGCACCTTAATTCACAGTCCCAATTTACGTTTTACGACACTATTACTTGACCAATGGATGTTCCTATATGTTTTGAGTTCATTTTTATATCCGTATGGGCGCTATAAGCGGACATTTTCAAAGAACTTGTGATTTCAAGAGTTACATTTACAAAATGTGGAATGCTGTAAAGAAGAATAATTCATTACTAATTGTTTCAAATTCTGTACATTCAAATAAGAACAAATCTGTTTTCAGAATTAAAATACATGAATCCGTTATCGAGATGAATGTAGTGCGCCATCTATTAATTTTATCGACAGTAAACTAACGGCACATTTAGCCTTAAGGGAACTAAATCGCTGGTTGAATGAAGCGCACTCTATAGAGGGTCCGTTCATGGTGACAGCAACATGCACGTGACTGCTGTTCTGACAGCTCTACTCGGTAGCAACGGTTGTGTGGAGACGAGTCAAGGCTGCGTTGCTTATCCGGTCTTGAGCCGCAAGCGGGCAGACTGGGCTGCTTCAAATTAGTTTTTCCAGGGATAGGCTACTACTAAATTGAAAAGCCCATAATCGGACCGTTTAATTTTTAAAGACAATAAAAGAATAACATATTTTCTTAAAAATAGAACGAAGTAAATGGTGTCAATGAAGTTGAATACGGCGTAAATTAAACAATAAATAGCACTAATAAATATAAAGTATAAATAGTAACTATGAATACTATAAACTGTAAATAGTTACAACATTTTTGCTATAATTGTAAACTTCTTGTAGGCATTACTTCTCCGTTCCGATGAAGATGATTTTTACTGTGAAATAACCACGATTAGTGTTTGTGGGGGGAGGGGAGGCAGCAAAGGGTTTATTCCCTTTTGGACCTGAACTCTTAACAGATAAAATTGAAGTTGATAAACGGCATACTTTCTAAAAGTGTTAACAGATTATTAATTGTTATTAATTATAATTATTTTTATTACCGTATTTTACGGACTATAAGAGCTACGGACTATAAGACGCACCTTAATTTATAAGCAATTAAACATTTTTACCATTTTTAATATTAGATTGCAAAGTCAGACTAAAAAAAATTCTTAGTTCATAAAACCGAACTGACCGATAACACAAATCATTTCAATTCAAGTTCACTGGCACCGTAGACTACAATGACGCATCATAGGCTTGACAATGTTCTGGGTGTGTGATGGCGGGGCGGGAGGGAGACAGTGTTAGCAAGCTTGTGAATCCCCGCAACTCATGTTCGTCGCATCGGTGCACTGCTGCTGCCAGTTGAATCCAATGTTGCCTGATAGAGATAGGTTTCCCGCGGCATCGAATATATATCCATTTTTAAGACTGGCGAGAATTTTAAATCAAACACTAGACATTTTTAAGTTATATTCGAGTATAAGACGCACCTGAATTTTGGATGCAATTTTTTGAAGAAAAAAGTGCGTCTTATAGTCCGTAAAAAAACGGTAATAATATAATTGTTATTGTTATTAATAATACCACATTAAAATTAATACCAGAAAAATGAAATTATTAATATCATTAATAATTATAATAAATAATTATTGTTATTAATAATACCAGATTTTTAATTATTTATTTGATGCATTTTATTTAAAGGTAATATTTATAAAATTTGTGTTGTAAAACTTTATTTTTAAACAAAAATGCTTCCCGGTTAGCCCCCCACCCTTGATTACGGTGAAGATCAGCCACTGACCACGATCAAATATTATTAATACATAAATCAAATTAAAATGTAAATTTCATCCATTTTTTAAAAGAGAGTAAGCTTGTAGAAAATCCCTAATTAAGATTCTTGCTCCAGGTGGGTGACAAGGCATTAAGAGATAGTGGAGCGTTGAAAGACACTCATGATCCAACATGTTAAGATAGAAAGCATTAGTGAGTGATAAGCTTGATATTTGTACATATAGTATTGGCGAAAACGTACGAAACATGACAACCCTCGCATTCAGGCACTGTTGATAGTTCCTCGAAATTCATAGTCCAGGAAGAATTGACATTCCACAAAACAAAAATTTGCATAGTGATGAAATTTGACGTACGTCTTAAGGACATAAATCCTAATCAAATGCCACAAGTCCTCATCGATCCGACTCGCGCTTAAAATTGTATTCAATATCAAAGGTCCCGAAAAATGGTTTTTCGAAAGTATCACTCTAGTGATACGTTTTATCGTAAAAATAATTATAAAATTTATAGACTACAAAGTGACCTACAAAAAACGTTCGTATGTATTTTTTTCCTCCGAAGCATCAGTTACGAGCTGGCGCGGTTTAAAAAACTATTAAATCTGCGATCCGCCCATAAGACATACAAGAGTGAGAACACGCGGCAAATTTAATACGCTTTTTATCTATACTTTAGGTGAATATTCATAGAACTTGTATTGTAAATATCAAGAAGACTTAGTTTTGCTATTAAATATTAATTTTTAGAATTTGCATGTGTATGTTTAAAAGATGAATATCTTGTTATAAAAAAAGGAATATAGTTGATGATTGTGATTATAATACATTCGCAAACAAACAATTTCAAAAGAAAATATGCTGAAAAAAAAACAAAGTATAAAGAATAATAAATATATTTTATGGAATATCTGCATATCAGAACTTTTTAATTAACGCAAACAACCCAAGCTTTACAATGAAACGTAGTAGCCAATGTTTTGTTTTATCACTTAATTTACATCCCGTGAGTCTGACAAAAGTTGGTTCTGGTGAGCAATTTATATTAAGATAATTCAATCGTACTCCTTTCCACATCACCTACGAGGTAGAAAACTCGGCGTATTTTTTAACGTGGTATCCACAGAAGGCATAATCCACGATCTGTTCTGATCTAAGAAATGTTTAGTTTTTATATTTACTGTGAAATACTTCAAGGATAATAATTTTCTAATTACATAGAAAAATCATAGTACCATCATCTTCTTCTCCATCTCCTCCTGTGTCTGAATATCTCTATGGTTCTCAGGGAAAATATCTGATATTTCTTCATTTATATCATAGTCATCTACATCATTTCAATTTGCAACAAGGAAGCAAGACTGACCTTGGCAATTGGTACATGCAAGTGAACAATATAGTCCAACTTTCCCACAGATATAATTGCAACCATTGATGCAATTACAAAAAATGCTATTAAGTAGTATTTCTGGAAGTAGAGTGTGAATTGGCTCCAGACTGATTTTGTTGAATACCCATCCCCAATTTTCATGATTTATATCATTGCCTAATCATACTTGAACTTTATAATATACCCGGTATATATGTTGAAGAGATGCACCAGATGTTGGAGGAACACAGGACATACGTAGAACTTTATTGTCATATGCTCTTCACAAAACGGAAATATCTATAGCTGTCAATAGAATCAACTTTTTGGGGAGTTCCGTACCTTGCAAGAATGAACCGACTTTCATTAGCGATAAGGATGTCCGGAGATGCGCGTGGCTTAGTGAAAACTTCAGCGCAACCAATTAAATCGTTACGTTTGCAAACAACTTGAATACTTGAGTTTTCCCGCTTTTGAAAAGTGGAAAGTATCAGAACCGGTCTTATTGCTGCAACAATACTACACTTACGAGCAATACTACATTTATGACATTCAATATGAATTGTCACAGAATGTTTATTGTCCATGTATTGAATACTTTCTTTTCTTGTTGGAATTTATTAGTTTTCAATCCTTGTTCAACAACAATAACACCTTCTGACAAATGTTCCCGACAAATGAAGAAAATTTCTGATATTTTAATAAAAACATTTACACCACGATCTCAGAAAAAAGAATAACTTGAATAAACGTCTACTCAGGAAATACACGTCCGTTCACAGCAAAGAATCACTCAGACCTACCCACCCAAATTTAATTTTAGATCGCTCATGTCCCTTAGCTAGTACACCAGGGTCTTACTTGTACATAACAACGAAGTGGTGAAAAATATACCCCTGTTCAAAATGGCGTATTGCGAGGGATAAGTCTCCATTGGTGTCTTCAAAAGAAGTGACGGAAACGTGTCACTTGTAGTGTTGAGAAACGTCTTCTGAGGGTGATAGACAGACAGGGTGTTCTGTGTGATATATCATTCAACACACAAATGACTCATATCATTTCATATTGCATAATAAATCCTGTGGCGTAAAGAGGAAACCATTTACAAAGTACCACCTCCATGTATGACTTATAAAAAAATAATGGATTGAACAATTTAATTGCTCGTATTTTTACCCAACGTTTCTTTAAAGAACGTTCAATAAACAAAACTAGTGTGCTGGTTAATATGAATACATTATACGAAGGTGGAGTAGAATCCAAATGCCCCATGTCAAATAGTATTGGGTTGTATTGTTGTTTTTTGTATGTTATTTTTTGTTCGACTCTTGTCGTGTATAAGTATTCAGTTTATTCATTATTGACCCATGAATATGACCTAACCGTAGGTTGATCCTACGTGTATGTGTATTATACAATAAAGATATCTACTTCAAAGGTATCTACGTTAAACATTGATTAATTACTAGCGAATGGATGGACGATTTTGACAAGGTATTTCAATAAGGTACCACTTTATTGAAATAGTTACGTAAGTAATTTATTTTCAAAAACTGGGCCGCCCAGATTTTAATGTAATAAACGAATTTTTATTTCTATGAATATCACAAAACCTAGTGAATGTACCATCAATATGGCATTGCAGTTTCTAAAACCCATATTCAGGATTCGATTGTAAAGAAAATCGATATAGACAGCTTTCGATTATAGACAAGTTTATAAGAATCAATGAATATATTTAGTATGACAATTAAATTCCAAATTACTAAAACTATATGAAATCCTTTTAAATGCCCCCATCTCCGAATATAATGACATTTTCTTGACAATTTTTTAAAGTATTAAAATTGAAAATACAAGCTTCAAAATTCCCCCCCACCACCACACTCACTTTAATTCGAACACCGTCCAAATTGAAGGTACCTATTAGAATCAAAATACTAAACGAATAGCGTCCGTTATGTTCGGTATAATTATTTATGTCTCTTGAAAATTCATGAATTTCTGTAGTACAATTTTACATTTTCTATCCATTTCTGCTTTCCATTATTTCAAAATATGACAAGGAAGAATCCGATACAATGATATTATTTCACTGTAGGTCACTACAAAGTACTAGCCATTCAGAAGATTTAATAACCACGTGCCTCTTTTAAGAGAAAAAAAGCGAAAATTAATGGTCAGCTCGTAAATTGCTTGCCGTAAGTTGAGAATAAGTATGACAACCGATCAAAGGATTGCACCATAAAAATGTTTCTCATAAAACAAACTGGTAATTAAATCAGTCACTGGTTGAACTCAAAAGATTAATAAATAACACCATCAAATTTTATTTTACGTAATCAAAATGAAATAGTTATCGCAACGTCAAGAACACAAACAAGGCTTCGAAATTGACCACGTGCTGTATTGGAGTGAGAAATGAAATGAAAAGGATCAAACAATCTTTATTTACTCAGTGGGCGAGGTGCTCAATTGATAGCCATAATCTCAACATCCCACATCCGTTCTTATAAACAAGATAAGAGATAAACAACTCAGCTTCTCTTCTCATAACCCTATCTGGATGCCCACTCACACGATAGAGTTAAGCACCGAAGAAGAGACATGCCAATCCTTGGAGTCAATGCATCAATAAACTATGCAGGCATAACATAACGGACGCTATTCGTTTAGTATTTTGATTCTAATAGGTACCTTCAATTTGGACGGTGTTCGAATTAAAGTGAGTGTGGTGGTGGGGGGAATTTTGAAGCTTGTATTTTCAATTTTAATACTTTAAAAAATTGTCAAGAAAATGTCATTATATTCGGAGATGGGGGCATTTAAAAGGATTTCATATAGTTTTAGTAATTTGGAATTTAATTGTCATACTAAATATATTCATTGATTCTTATAAACTTGTCTATAATCGAAAGCTGTCTATATCGATTTTCTTTACAATCGAATCCTGAATATGGGTTTTAGAAACTGCAATGCCATATTGATGGTACATTCACTAGGTTTTGTGATATTCATAGAAATAAAAATTCGTTTATTACATTAAAATCTGGGCGGCCCAGTTTTTGAAAATAAATTACTTACGTAACTATTTCAATAAAGTGGTACCTTATTGAAATACCTTGTCAAAATCGTCCATCCATTCGCTAGTAATTAATCTATGTTTAACGTAGATACCTTTGAAGTAGATATCTTTATTGTATAATACACATACACGTAGGATCAACCTACGGTTAGGTCATATTCATGGGTCAATAATGAATAAACTAAATAGTTATATACGACAAGAGTCGAACAAAAAATAACATACAAAAAACAACAATACAACCCAATACTATTTGACATGGGGCATTTGGATTCTACTCCACCTTCGTATAATGTATTCATATTAACCAGCACACTAGTTTTGTTTATTGAACGTTCTTTAAAGAAACGTTGGGTAAAAATACGAGCAATCAAATAGTAAGGATGCATACACCTAATTGTTATTGATACTAAAAAAGACAAAAATCATAAGGTTTACATCATTCATATTAAATTAAGGAACGGGGGAAAACCCTCGTTCTTCGTTCAGTTAAAACTAGTTGTGAGACAGCTGCTTCGTTCCACGTCGAGCTGAAGATGAATCCCTGACGTCCTCCAAAACTATTGTTAAATGAAGTAGCGAAAGCGTTTCACACGAATCCGACCCGCAAAAATGCAACCTCTCCGTTACTCCATCCTCTAGCTGTGGTCAGTCGCGAGGGCGGCGATAGAAAAATTATCTTAGCAAAATGCAAGAATAAAAGAACAGCGATTGAAGCGACATAAAGAAACTAGGAAACACATATGTTAGTTAATCTCGCTTCACACGATACATTCTGTGGTCCAAAATTGCATGCAAAATACTATGCAGTCATCCGTCCAGTCTCGGATGACAGAAAATAACATCATTGCTGTCTACGCTGCAGTCTGGCATGAAAAAGTTGGGAAATAGCACATGTTCTATTTTCGTGCAGGTTTGCAAGCAAAGTTGGAGTGTCAACCAATGAAAACCTTGAGTCTCGTCCCGTGACTGTGACAACTAATAGCCCACCGTTCGAAATAAGACTAAGCACTGATGAATTATCGTTAAAGTAAACTAAATACAATTTATTTGAAACAAGTAATCGTGGAGTTAAATCAATTTATTTGAAACAAGTAACAAGTAATTACTGTTGGAAGCTAGCACACCGGTGGTCACCGACGATGAAAACAGTACTTTTGCTTTCCTAATTAATAAGCTTTCTTTATTAAATGTATTTATTTATTATGATTATCTTTATTAAAAGTTACCAGTTAATATATTTGATTTATAATAGGTTGCAAAACCGAACCTGGTGTTAATTGTTATCTGACAAGTTATACATTATTTTAAGTGATGCAGCTGGGCAACCTTCACGTTAGAGCAACAAGCATTAAAACAAATTATTGGCAAAAAGAAGTAATCGATAAATGAAATCACTTTAAAAAAAAATATCACAAATACATTTTATTTGACATTTTAGGTTATATTACAGCTCATCAAGCAAGATACTTCGAACACTCCACTGTTTGCTACTATAGAATAACACCAAACAACTTGACATACAATGTTGTCACTTCGCCCATTTATTTGCATTATTCTTTTAGTTAGCTTATCAGCGCTAATTGTTCAATCTCTTCGACGGACAATCTCTGCATTAACCACGACCGTTTTCCCAAATTGTCAATACTCGCGCATCAGAACATCAAAACTGTCGTGGTAAAATGCATCGTGTGAAGCCAACACAGCAGGACAAGCATCACAGCTGTCTGAATCACAAACATCAAAGGACATTGGAAGCAAAAAAAGCATGCTAGAATGGAGTGCAAAATGCATCGTGTGAAGCGAGCTTTAGAGAGCAAATGCTCCATCAGCGACCCGGCTGCTCCTAGCCTAACCACAGACATCCCCGGGTATATTTTGCCTCTTATCGGTCATTGCGGTATAAAAAAGATAAATTTTGTACATATAGCTCTCATGTAACCACATTCTATACAAGTGCGAATTAAGATATCTATTAGTTTTATTGCGACGTGAGTTGATGTTTTTAGAAAAGTACCTCCGCTGTACCTCTCGCCCAAAGATTACTACTCAAGTTATATATGATAATACAGTTAATTTCGGAATACCGGGAAATTGCTTAGTTACGAGAAGATTGGAAAATATGAGAATGAATCCGAAATCAGGCATACTGCAAGCATATAATCGTACTCACAATTTCCCAAACCTGCACCACTTTCAGGAAAGAAAGAGAGTGTGCGAAGACTGCAGGTTAACTCAAGTGTCATTGAGCATTCACGACAACCATGATAGTGAAAGGAAGGAGATCCCGCAAAGTCAACTTCAAGTCAACTTAAATTACTGCAGTCATCTCAGATCTGCGATTGTGAACCGTGTAGTTCATGTTTTTGAGGGGAAAAGAAGAAAATCAAGAAGTAAAGATAAAAATGAAACATTTGTTAATTTGGTAATTATTAACTAACATTTAATTCTTGTAGTAAAATTAATAGTAAAACTCAGAATCATGGTTATACGATTAAAAATAATTATCTATTTTATAGTTTAATGATTTATTTCACGTGTCCAAAATGGTAAACTTTTTTGCAACAAAACCGCGAGAATCATTCATTATATGTACCATGGACAGCCAAATCTTCATACAACAGAAATAAGTAAAGGAAAAACAGAACAAAATTCTATATTTAATCTGGTTAACTTTTCTATATTTATTCCGTAAAGAATATTAATGTACAAATTATATTAACTTTGCTCCCAATGTAATCAGTCTTCTCTAATATGGACGTCTCTGGTTCGTAAAGAAACATAATTTGGGAATTGGAGAAAAAGAGATCTGAAGGCATGCATCAAATTGATACGTTGGGACAAGAAATCTTTGGGCTCATTACTAAAGCACGTTTTGGATTTTCTTCCGAAATTTGTTTAGTCTACACGAAAACGAGATCGTAACGGTTTATTATTAAGCTTCCTTCTCGCTGAGAAATTTGTATCATAATTTTACAAATTATATTAAATTGTATTCATCCTTTTACAAGTTGCCCTTTTTTTCTCCGAAAAATGTGTTCTCTCAAATTTTACCTTTCCTTGTCACCCATCTTTCAACATCTCAGTGACATTCCTCAGTGACAACCTCTTTCGTTGACATATCGTTTTGAGAAGCAAAAGGAGAAGACAAAATTTACGACAATATTCATTCGTTACATTATCTAACAATTTAAGTATTTACTCGTCCCTCCCAAAAGTGCTACGCATACGATTCCAACATAGCATTGGAGTGATTAAACGTACCCATCTCGTTTCAACTCCCAAGGGCACCAGCACCAAAACACTACTTGAGACACGAGGCAAAAGCAGTCACGAAACAGGACAAGCACGTTTCAGAACAGGTGTAACTAACAAGGCTCCGCATCATTTATGTTCCATGACGAAAAAACTCGAGGCAGAATGAGAGTCAAGTCAAAGACGCAGTACGGCGACGGTCTCACGTGTGAGACTCGCAAGGAACGAAGTGTCCGTATCCAAGTCTCATGTTCGAATGGCCTATGCGCTCCTCCCACTCCGACGGTTTCCCCTCTCCCACTTCTACAGTTGAGCTTATCGCCTCCGCCGCCACAACCGTCGCATTTTCGTCGCTTGTCGCCGCCTCCATCGACACCACCAAGGCAGCTGCATATCGCAATCGAATACACGCGGCGCGCTGTTGGAGGCGGAAGAAAAACGGACTCGTTGACGGAGTCAGCCAACACGGAGACTTCTGATTCATGTGTTTCACAGGAGGAAATCACATTCTAATTAACTTATTCACGAACGCACCCATCTTTATTCGGGGATCAGTAATGTATTTTATTAATTCAAACAAAAAGATGGAACGAACTGAACTTGTTAAACTAGACAGTGTTGCATTTATTTCATTTTTCTAGATCGTAAATCTCACTGTTCCACAATCTTTTACTCGGGGCGAAGGTTGAACCACGAACCTTCAATGTCGATGTTGCAATTCATTGAGAACCAACATCAAAACTAGGTCGTGACTCCGATTAAAATATTCTACAATAGCAACTGTAAAAGTAATTCACACATTTGAGTAACAATTGGGTTATTAACTGATCATATTTTCACCAAATATTTCAATTAGGGACAAAACATGTATTTGAATAGGACTTATTCAGACTGAAGTTTCTATATTAAGCACCCACTTTTCGCCAAAATATTCCGAGATCATAATTATGAAATTCAATTTTGTAAGTGCTATCCTCGCGTAGCCCAAGATATTCTACTTCGGCTGACACATCTTCGTCTTTAAATATTTCTTCAAAGTAGAAAGTGGTCTTAATATCCCAGAATTGGACAGGACAGCATTATTACCCCTGCAGAATAGCTATTTTACCCCTGCAGGGGTAATTACCCCCAGGTTCGGAACCCATGTTTTATTCGGATTGAGTAAAGAATGTTGTTTTAGGTAACGAAAATACCATTTTTAGGCACGACCGTAGCAATCACTGGCCCAGGGCTCCAAGTCCTCTTGAGTCCCGACAAATCTTCAAAAAAAAATTAGATACTCACAATTTTTTAACAAAAATATTTTTTAACTCATTTCTTCCATTATATAAATTCACACAATTTTCAGGACACCTCACAACATTTCCAGTATGTAAAAAATAAAATATTTCAACATAACTAATTCCTAATAAGGTAAAAAATTATGTTTAGTCTGATATCATCAGAGAATTGGCAAACTTATTGCCCAAGTTATTTGGGAAAGAAAGAAAACGTATACAAGGATTGATATTTTATATGCCCTCGTACAGACTAGTTCGCCTGCCATCATCGGCGTTTAGCTGAAGCGCATTCTCGAGGGTCGGTCTCTACATCAACATTTCAAGAATTTATTGAAATTTAAGTCGTCGTCGGTTGCGTTCAAACTAGATTCATTCGTTTTTATTTCTCAGAAATGAGAGACGGGGTGACCATTATGTCAAATAAAATAAAAACTAGTGGTACAAAATCTTACTTTCTCACATACGTTTCTCCATCTGCAGCATAGTGACAAAACTATCGTATAAGTGTTATGTTACTGTAATTTCGTATTTGCAGTGCGCTTGCTGTCCTCCTATATATTTTATCATATCTTTCATTTCAGTTTGCAGAAAGTGTATTCTAGGTCTGCTTGGTCCATTTACACTGCTAAATACTATTCAAGCTTCCTGAAACAGCAAATAAATGTGTAAGTGTAGCAGACAGAAATTATTTTATTGCGTCTATATCAAACTTTCAAGCTAAATACCGGTAATGCGAATGTAATGCATACTAATTGTACTTAACGCACAAAAAAATAAAGCAAAATCGTTGTAGCCGTTTTTGAGAAATATTCGAAGGAGTACTTTGACCTTCATGTGAAGTAACCTTTGTTTTAAAGTAAAAGTAAGTAGAGCACGTGTATCGAGAACAAGTAAATTCTACTGTAAATACGAAATATGAGTTAATTATATTCATAAATATATCCACTTTTTTCTGAATCTGGGATAACCGAAACGGATATTTCAGTCGAAATCTCGCTTTCGAAATTTTTCATGATTACAAAACTTTCTATAAGTAAAAAATGAACGTGTGTGGACGTGAGGAGATAATTTCTTTGCTTTCTGTATTTAAAATTTTAAATATATTTTTGATAGAAATAGCTAGCTTTTAGCATAGCATAGGAAGCATTGCAGAATTCAAAACTCCTGATAAACACTTTAAATTTTCGATATTACATATCTTTAAGTTCAAAATTTAAAAATAGTTAAATATTCATTATCACAGAAACCTTGTAGCAAAAGTATTAAACTTTTTCTTGATGATAAGCTGATATAAATATATCTACCCACTGGGAAAGATAAACTGCATTTATATTCTATTTTCCGTTCGAGATATACGAAGTGTCAATTAATTCATTAAGTGTTTCCAAACTTGAAGTATAACACTACTAGTACTGTGGTTTCTTTTTTAACATTTTAGAATTTTGATACAAAATAATATTTTAGAGTAAATTTCAAGCGTTTACTTGCGTGTAAAAGTTTACAAATCCCAGTTTTCTTCGATTCATTAAAAGAACTTATACACAGCAGTTTTTTGTTCTATTTTTAATTGGCGCTTTAGGGCTCGCCAACATCTAGATCATTAGAACCCTTAGCAAATTTTTATGCAGAATAAAATTCATTTGAAAACTTTGTTGAAAGCATTGCACGAGGTTTTATGTAATGTACTGGAGATTATTGATGACTTCAGAACCTGTGTAAAAAAAAAAAAAATGTTAGAATGCATCGAGGAAAGATCACGTTGAAAATTATTTCGTCTTGGAAGTTATGAGGGGAACAAATTGAAAACGTAAGTTGTTTATTTGCATTGTCGCATAAAGCATTGGTTTTCATTGCGAATCTCTGAGAGTTAATTGCATTAATAAAATTATATTGACGACCATAGCACTACTTTGATGAATTCGGAAAATCACAAGACAAAATACATCAAGTGCAGAGGCGATATGACCTCGAATGCACATACCGCAATGACGGCGCACAGCGAGGTCTGTGGTGGGGAAGGACGGGTGTCGCTCGCTCATAGGCAGCGCTGATAACGATAAGTGTCAGTAGATGTGGCGACGATGAGTAACTGTTGTTGACGGCGGACGATGTGGAGGGGGAATATGGCGTTTCTCTCTCGTAGCAACTGTCGACGGAAGCGGACGCACTGTCAGTGATGCCACCATTAGTACTTAAGGAGAAGCAACATGGGCTATTTAAAAAATACATTGACGAAATAAACGGACGTCTGCTAGAATGATAAGTACGCCCACATATCCATGATTGAGGACGAGCAGCATAAAGAAGGACAAACAGAATTAGGAGAGAAACAGGAAAAGTCACAGAATGTCGGAAGATGGGGTCACGACAAGAAAGAAACTAATGTTCACTCTAACTTCATTTCTCAGCTGACATAAGAGGGTGAGCGAGAGAGCGCGGTAAGACCAGCTTGCCCGGAAAACGTTAGTGTAGTCACCCGCAACCAGATATCAGTCACTTTCCCCGGTGGTCTGAATAGTAATTATCATTCACTGTCCGTGGATCGCGCAAGAACTCTATGGGTCAAACTCCACTTTTTCCAATTTATCTGGCTCAGATACGCTTTTTGATGTTTACGAGGCAGGTTTCATCATTCCTTCGCCAATTCTTAAAAGACAACAATGATTGGTAGTAAAATGAAACATCCGCGTCAAAAAAAAAAACTCTCTCCCTTCCTCCCCGAAACGAATCAAAAGTATCTAAAAATTTGGAATCTTTTAGCTTTCCTGTCAATAACTTCGGAACCCTTAGGGTACAGACTTTTCTTATGCCTCCCGTGGCTGATATGCACTTGAATAGCGATATCATAAACTATTCTACTTCATTCACCTTTGACAAGCTCACAAACTGTACGGAATTTGTCATTTGTGAGACTCGAGATAATTGCTGGGTCGACTCATCGTTACCTTTGGTTGTTCAGGGGACCTTTGGATTATTTTGTTTGTATGAGTTGTTCTGAAAGTAAAGGACATCAGATAAGCGAACAAAGCTCATTGACATGACACAAACTACATGATTCTGTATGTATGTATGTACCCATCAATGCGACATTTCCATTCAATTCTCAATCCGTATTTTATATTTTTGTTGCGAGTCGCAGGCTTTGCATTCTACAGAATGAATCCATTGGTGTAACTCGTTAAAGGACTTTCGCACACACACTAAGTAATAACATACACGAAGCGAAAATTCCTACACTTGGTTATTCAGAAAGAGTTCTATTCATGCAAATCAAGCTGAGCTATCGAGAGCATCAAATCTTACAATTAGGGAATGCATGATTAACACGCTATTATCATTGAATATAAGAGTAAATTTATACATTTGACAAATGAAAAGTAGAAATCCAATGCACAAAAATGTATACTGTATCAATTTGAGCATTTATTATATAATTTCTACATATTTTTAGATTCAAATGAAGGAGTTTTATGTAAAAACACACAGTTATGTCGCAAGTAAATTGGCACATGTAGTACCATTTAGAACACATACGTCCGTTTATATATATAGTATATCTCCCGAACGGATTTTGAGCTAGAGATTTCTCAATATGCATTTGAAAGCATTAGATAATATGCATAAAAGGAAAAATATAGAGATTGAGCAAATATCTTTCGATGACCTATAAATCTAAGAGCGACTTTGATTCATGGAAAAAATTCGAATAATTCGACTTTATTTATTTTGTGCGATGAAACTACGTATAATTTATAAACTTTTGACATTACCAATCGTTTTTGAGGTAAAATAAACCGATAACTCAATAGATTAACAACAATTGGGGTCACATTAGCTTATTTTAGAAAATTTGTTTTTCGTCTTTAATCTTTTTTGCTTGCAAGTAACTTGTAAAGGACCCACTATTTTTAGAATTATAACATGTTGAATATCTATGATAAAAAACAAATGTTATACTCGATTCTAGTCCAAGTCAATTGTCCAACAACAGGCCCCAAGGTGTACTCATGTGGTTCACGAAGGTAAAGCTTCTGAATGGAAAAGGTTCAAAGCACTCTGGTAGGTTGCAATGGAACTTCACTACCGATAACAAGTCATGCCATTTTATTTTAATGTCCTAGACTCTAGGGTTGTTTTCGTCCTCAGAGCTATCATCCGCAATTTCACATTTACAATGGTTTTACTACACCAGGTAGTTTCCGTTTGCGAGTGTAAGTAAATTAAATAGTTTAATGTTAAGAGACAGAATTAATGAATGAATTTTATGTATTCATTACCCTTTATTTTGTTTGTACTACATTTTTTGAAACTATTTTTATTCAATACGCTCTTGGAGACTTACATTAAGATAGTTTTGAGTTTTCGATACCATCTAAATACTGAAGAATCCTTACTAATGCGTAACGCCAAAGTGTGTTTTCAGTCAAGTTTTGCAATAAATTTGTATTATTATGAATATGAAAAATTAAGATGCTGAACATGTTTATAGATGAATTTTATTTTTTCCTAAGTAAAATAAGATACGTCTAAGAAAAATTCCGGGCAATATCGGGTCATCAACTAGTAATTAAAATCAACTAGTAATTAAATAAATGGTTAAGACCACAGATTTTTCATATTTTCGCGACAGATTTCAACGTGATGATGCTCGGGAAAAATCTTAAATGTTACTAACAGTTTAATTTTACACGCCAAACCGGTAACGCTTGTCGCAACGCCACGTGGAAAGTATTGTAAGTTAATTGTTACCCACTCGTTTCAATTTTGTGGGCTTTGTTGCTTGAAATGATGCGTATCAATCACTGTTTGTACCAACCAAGACTTGTAGACTGTCCATATGACATGAAACAAATCTCCAACCACTGGTTTTCATCAACCATATTTGATTGGTAATACTCATTTTGAAAATGGGACTCATGTTTTGTTAATTTTAATTTTAAATCTTTAGTAGTCTCTGGCTTCCAAACTGAAATCTTTTGCTTGTTTTATTCAGGAATATTGTACAATATTTTTAGGACTGTTTTCAATTTCTCTTCTTCGTCCCTTTCAGCTTGACCTCTTACTTCTTTGGTTTCATCCATTTGTATTTCGTTTCTCGCCACGATGCTTTGAAGTATATTTTCAGATACAATTTCTTGGCAGACATTCTTCGTGTCTTCAAAATAAAAATTTTAATCGAGTCTGTTCCCATTTTCAGATGAGTATAATCCTTCAATCCTGCATTCTTTTCGGCATTTACCCAATTGAGCTTGTAGAGGTCTATTCAACATTTGAGGAAGGTCGGGTTTTGAAGGTGCGTATCTTCTTAATTGCCGAACGCACAAATGACAACAGCGTGTTTGCAATATCCTCTTCCTCCTTTACATTTGCAGTATGTATCTGTTATTTGTCTGGCCGAATTAATCTAAATTGGAAAATTAATATTCAAATTTAATTATGTATTCAAATCTGATTGCGAAAATCGAGAAGAAAAATTTATATAAAATAAACATTCGTTATTTTATCACGTAAGTTTTTTAGTTTATATTAAATATATGAATTGCAACTTAAGACACAAACAGTAAAAGATAATAATAAATTTATTGTCAAAAAACAGTACAAACTGCGTATGACCACGTGGAGGACAATAAACTAATTTCCGGAAGCAAGCAAGGGACCATCCAATCAATTCCGATCAAGGGCCCTAAGGCAGAGGCGGATTCAAAAATTTCAGCAAAAGTTCCTAGATAAGATAAAAAGTTGGCTGCGAGTTATAATACTAATAGAATGTCAATATGTTTGTAATTTTAAGCAAAAAA